>JASVER010000014.1:463322-524056 GCA_030449065.1 Oceanodroma leucorhoa | reverse complement strand
AAAAAAAAAAAAAAGAGAAAAAAGTCAGAGGTATTCAGCTGAGATGCAATACATGTGGAGGGAAAAAATTAAGAACAGAACAATCTCCCTCACAGTAAATGCAAAGCTGCAAACCCAACACTAGTGCTTTTGCCTACAAGCCTTTCCTGCCTCTCTGTTGTGTCTCTCCCCCAAACATCAATTCCAAATATATTCATAGTCTATAATCAAAGGGGATCCCATAAATCTGTTTGCATTACTTTCACTTCAGTTAAAGTGATAGGCGACGTCAAACTGCTGCCAGTTTCTGCCACACTCACTGATTTGTCAGACAGATGGGTAATTTAAAGGCCATCCACTGCATTGTGTCATGAAAAATACGGTTGGGTTGGGAGAGTCTGACAGATAAAGGCTTGGATGATCGATGTATGTATTGTGACACTTCCTCACAAAAGATTATTGGTGTTAGCCTACAATCTCATATATCAAAGACTTCTGGTGAATATTGGAGCAACTCCTCCTGAGCACTTCAAGCAGCCATTGATAAAATGAGGCCAAACTCTTAGCCAGTGTTAGGATTAACAGCGGAAAGGGAGGAACAAATGATAATAACTCATAAGTCATAGTTTGGATTTATGAAGTGTATTTCATCAAAGGATTTCTAGGTTGAAGAATTAAGCCCTCCACTCATCACACTTTCCTAATAACAGGGGGCCACAGCTATTCTACCTAACATGCACATCCCTCTGGGGTTAGTTTATAAAAAAATCCATGATGTTTCTCAAATAAACATGCTAACCACAGGATTTTTGATATTCTGTGTTAGAAAGGATTATGTAATTTCTTCTCCAAAGGCATATAAAGGCTTTTAAACCATAGAGAACATGGACAGAAATCAGGTGTCCTGCACATTCACCTATGCTCTCCCTGCACAGGGGATTAACAGGGATTAAGAGCCAGCATCACTTTAGTAGTGGTAACAGTATTTTCTTCCCTGAAGCGTGGTGTACACCAAGTGTTTTAGGGAAGGTGTCAGAGTTGCAGTAATACCATGGTGATCTCAGGCACAACAGCTGTCGGTAGCTGCTTTATTGTTTTCTAGGAAGCAGACGATCTGCGTAAATCCAGTTCTGTCTGGTTTCAGCCCGCTCCCAGTACAGCATCCCTCAGATGGTGCGACCCGCACCGCGTACTGTCATTCAGGCACCAACTGAAGGTCAGCAATGYGCCATATGGAGTTACGCCCTTACTTCAGCTCACATCTGCACAGTCTTCCTAATGCACACTTATTTTGCCTCCCCATATGTCCATCCGCTTGTTAGGCTCTTGTTATGCTGCTTGCCAAATTGGCTTTTCAAAAAGTACAAATACTGAAGCAGCGGGATCTGCCYTTGTCCTGACTCCAGCTTTTATCCCAGTGTAACAATCACATGTGCAATTCAGGCACTTTGTACTTCTAGGCAAYGCCTCCTTGACCACCTAGGATGTGTTTTTGTGTGTGGTTTAAGGGGGGGAAGGAAGGGAGGAACCTCTTGAAAGCCACCGCATCTCGTTTCTGGGCTACTTTCATCACAGTGCTCAGTACATCATTCCCCAGCGCTTGTTCCCCCAAAATATGTAGCTACTATTCAGCAAGTTTTCAATGGAAAAGAACAACTGTTAAAAGAATCCAGGCAATTCAAAGAGTGCCATGGGCAAGTCTCTTCACCCATGATGCTAAGAGGACTTCAGCAAAAAGAATTTAAAAAAATCCACCCCATCTGCCACTAGCTGTCCCTTTTCTCTGTTCATTTTAATACACACATTGGAGTTTATTTAACAAAAATCAAATCCAGTTTCATCTCTCTGCATGCCAGAGTGTTTGTGTACACAAAAGTATGTCTGTTTCTGTTTTTAGCTGCATTAGTTGACCTAATAGAAGATATCTTTCCTGTTACAAATTTTGCTTGAGTTTTTGTTCACTCTTGGTTTTGCTTACAGAGTCTCAGTGCTGCAGTTCTGACTAGCAGAGGGGGGGGTATCTGACTGAGGAAGAGTTGGCTTCACTTAAATGTTTATTGAAATTTCCTGGTCTTTGACTCTGTAAGAATATGATACTTGGCTTTAGATTTTAGAATAGATTAAAATAAAATCATTCCTTTAAAGTTTGAGCATAGCAATCCAAAACACTGGACCACCAAATTAAGAAAAATAAAGTAGCTCCCAGTCAGGATGCTGAAATCTGAAACAAACATAATTTCCTTGGGCTCAAATGAGTAGTCACCTTTCTCCCCAATTTTGTTTACAGATGTCACTGGGATGACTCTGTCAGCTTGCTATGGATGTGGTTTGTCAGCATGTAGCTTCACTTCCTAAGTATCTATTGATAGTTCAGTGTAAAAGTGGAGCTCTAAAACTCAAAATAATAGATTCAGGTTTTTATGCTACCTACAAAACCACACGAGCGAGCATCCACAAAAAGTCAGAATCACTTTAGCTAAGTGAAGGTTTTGATCCACACACCCAGAAACCAATGGGATATATACCTTTAAGATCAGTGACTTTTGCAAAGGTTAAATCTTGGAAAAATGAGGGACTACCCTGTCCTCTAATAAAGAGCAAAAGTGTTCTAGCAGAAACACCTACTTCAAGTATCCTAAAACAGCAACAGTATGGGAAACTTGTTTAGCAAATGTATTTATGAATGAGGTAGATTATGGATACAGTAATTTTATTGGGAAAGAGCTGAACCGAGGTGGTACGGAGTTCCCACTATTTGAGTTCCTGGGCAAGTGTCAGGATTAGCAGCTGGCTCCTCAGGAGCCAGGATCTGTGCGCATCAGCCTTTGCCAAAAGCTTCCTCACACTGCACTGCTTCATGCTGACTGTGTGCTGAACATGTCATGGCTCATTAAAACCTTCACGGATTTCCTGGGAATTGCACTGATTACCCTGCAGCACAGAGGCTAGAAATTAGTGAGCCACTGAAACAGTTTGTCACATAAAACTGAAGCCTGCCTGATTTTCAGGCATATTCAAGTAACTTTTACTAACTCCTACTCTTACATTTGGGACTCAGATATCGTTGTCGTGTTGAAAAATAAAGTATTGGAAATTTCAGAGATTCCCATATCAGCAGTTTGGTGGCGGATCATGCTTTCAGGTCAATAAATATGTAATTTATAATTAATTTCTAATTATATTATTTAACAATTAAATTTTAATAATCACCATTAATTATACTGTGGTTATTGCATTATAATTAACAATTAATTTATTAACTTATAATGGCTACATATAAAAATTAATTACAAGTTATTAGGTCTCAAATCAAAACATTAAATATCATTAACAAAATATTTGCTTGCATGAGAATCTGACTCTTTAAATATCTTCCAGTTTAATAAGTCCTCTCTGGTCAATAACAATTTTCTGGGGATCTATTTGGCTCAGCACTGATGCCTAAAATGATGGTAATCCATCATAAGATAAGAGAAAATGGGGTTGACTGAAGAGAGGAGGATTTTAAAAGTAAAGTCCAGTAAAGTGGCAGTGTCCAATAATGAGAATATGATTATTATTTTCTTTAGTGCTGCTTTTAAAAAGGAGAATTAGTTCAGCCCATTCTTTATCCAGTGTATTATCTGGCCTCTTTGTAAGTAAACTCATTATCACTTTTGCTCCTTCCTTCTATGATGGAGTTATTGGAGGGGAAGGAAATCACTTCATTGTGGATTGTGAATCACTCATATTGTAACAGTGAAGACCCTATGATGGCCTTAGGTAAGTCAGATAAATTCAAATCGAAAATTACAAAATTATGAATGCAAATGCACAAGGATGATCTAAGCAGCAGCAGCAAACTCTGTTTACAGCACAGCGTGAGCGAGATGGTGCTGCCAAGAGGTGTAACCTCGTGGGCTCACTCAATGTGCTTCACACCACAAAAGGAATTAGACTGAGCTTTAAGATGTGGGACATAACATGTCTTTAAACAGGACACATGCCCTGACCCAGGAAGGGGCAGTGATATTTAAAAGCAGCTGAGGCACATGCGGATCCTTCACGCAGTCCACAAAGACACTCATATAAGCAAATTTTGTGCCTTTTCTCTTACTTCTTAGCAACCAAACTAAACCACCCACAAGCTGCGGTCACTGGCTCACTGGTGCAGCACCAGGGAGACACAGCACAGAAAGTTAATCCCTGCTTCAGAAAGTCTGACGCCCGAGTCACAAACGAGAAGATAGCTGCGTAGGGGCCAGGAGCAGAGCACACCGTGACAGCGAGACACAGCTAAGCAATGCCTTGGGCTACTGACACATTCAGAGTAAAACCTGTTGGCTTAGCCAAGGCACACTGCTCCCCAGAAAGCCCGGGCGAGAGCCAAGATGCCTGAGCCCCTCTCACAGAGGCAAAGGGGGACCAGCCTTGCTTTGTAAAGGGGCTGGGAGAGGAAATCCTTCAGAAGCCCAGTATGCCCTCCGACACCCTGGCTATGGGAGCCAAATAGCTGACAAAGTAGGATTTATGGGGTGGGAAAGGGAGGAGAGAGCATAGGAGCTCTTCTTTTGACACCAAGTGTGTGATAACCCCGTCCAGGGGATCCCCCCGGGGCTGAGGGAGGTAGGTTGCCAGGGCAAACTCACAAACAGGCCCATGGCATGCACCGCACATAACAGTGGCAATAAAAGTCATCTTTCGGTTCACTTGCTGGCCAAGGGAAAAGTCAACAACAACCAAAAGTCTTCATTTTTCGGGTAAAAGAAATATGTCAAAATAAGTTTCACTTGGGCTTGAAACACACATGTTGTTCAATTCAAAACATCTTTTCTTTGAGTTTCGGACAGAAAAGTTGTTTTGAAACAAAAATTGAAAATATTGAGACTTTTTCGAGGGTATTTTTTCCACTTCAGCTAATTCCACTAACATGCAAAAATATTTACAGACCATCTAAAAAAGCAGTTTTTAGCCAAAACAAAGATAGTCATGTGGAAAATGGTGTCCAGATCTACTAGGGTATTAAGATACAGATAGGAACTGTTCTGCAGTAAGATTAATAGCTGCAGTATCCCAGGCTACTGTAGCTTCTTTAATCAGAATACCAGGAGTTGAAGACAATCAAGTACTGATAGGTTCCCAAGACACACATGTCTGCAGACACTGCTCCCTAGTTCACAGTCCCAACTGTGTGTGGCACTGCTTGAAATCAGGGATGGGTCCTCTGGGAGCATTCTATTCAGTTAGTTTGAAGACCAGTGCAGGAATACACTGAAGAGAAGGGGGCTACTTCCAATTTACCCTTGGAGAAACCCGCCAATAATGAGGAATCTGTGGGAGGAATAGCTCAGCCAGGGAAACTGGCCTTTTAGGCTAGGACCAGGACCCTCCAGCAAAATAAACTTTGTGTGAACACATTCCCACCATCCAGCTCTCGCATGCCTGATACCACTTTTCCAGCTTAGGCACACAAGGAAAGTGACCTGGAGACACAGAGCAGGTGAAATGGAGAACCCATCCCAGTATTGAAGACAGGGCTATTCAAGTAATTTCTATCACACTCCATTCAGCAGGGAGCTGCATGTTGTTTCCAGCCGTGCCTTAGCAGGAAAATGCAGCAATGGGCTACAGACACCTCCTGAAAGAATGGCCACAGTCACAAGATATCTTGCAGGAATGCACAAAATATCACATGTCTTGGACCTTGCTGAGGTTGTGGCTGAAGTAATGCACAGTGCAGATCCATAACAAAGCCTGTTGATTCTGAGCCCTAAAAAATCTGAAGTGGCAAAGGGAACAGAAAAGGCTAACACTGGGCATAATCAAAGTTAAAGTCTATCAGGCATACTTTATATTCAGTACCAATTTCAAAGTACAGTCACACCAGACCAAATCCCACCCAAACCTGAGAGAAATATCTTAACCTAAACCTGCACTCACAACACACGATTTACTGCCTTCCTCTTTTCTGACAGCTTTTATGGATGAGGCTCCCAGAGTGGAGGAAGCGAGGAGAGCCACTGTCAGGTCATGTCATCTACCCAAGGTTATGCAGCAGCTTCGGGGGAAAAAAAAAAAAAAATGGTATTTACAAGTTCAGGACTCGTGACTCACATCCCTTGTTTTAACCACAGCACCACACATTTCCACACTTGAATGCTGACCAGACTAGAATGTGGTTCAAGAAAAAAACAACAGTGGTTGGTTTGCAAATGATTTTTCTCTTTCCTTTGGCGTTTTCAGGGAAAAGGAGATTGCGTTTGTCCATCACCGAGAATGGGGAGGGCTTTGGAGCATAGCAACAAGAGCAACAAACATTTGCTGGGTGCAACAGGCTCAGCCTTGAGGTATTGGCAGCTTGCTGGGAGGAGCAAATTAGGCCACAAAGGACGATAACTGGTCTTGCTCAAACTGTAATTAAGTGTCATTGTGCTTTCCAGGGTGAATTATTTGATTGTCTCTTCAGGAGCAAGCTGGGATTATGGTGTGCACAGAGGAAGAGCACAATGATCTTTACCCGCCTAGGGTATAGGATAATGCTGGAGGCTCAGAGAGATTTCTGGTGAAAATGGTTATTATTTTTCCTTGCCTCAGCCAAAAATGTAAGATCCTGGCCCACCACACAAACAAGCTGCCTCTTTGTTTAGAGTCTGGAAACAGATACAAGTATCCCCAACCCATCTCTGGGTAACCAGCCCTTAAATGGCTCTGCTGCTACCCAGAGCAAGTAGATGGTAAACCCACAGTTCCCAGGTTCCTCTGTGCTTATCTCACAAGGATTTTCTTCTCCTGGGATGAGACTCATACAGTTCATTATCAGTGCTGGCATATTTACAAAGCGCAAAAAACCTTCCACCCCCAAAAGCTCCTATGTTAAGTTGGATGGAAGAGCTACTGAGGACACAACCACCTTACTATTTCTAGGAATGAACACACCAGAGAAGCAACTCAAGTACCAAAGTCCTGACACGGAACTCTCCTTCCCATTTCAGGTATGCTATAGAGATGTAACACTCTATGAAAATATATCCCTGCCATGTCTCCCCTATGCAGCTTGACCAGTCTATCAAGTACCAGCTCTGCATTTTGAAGTTACTCTTTTCCATGAGCACCCCATTGCCACCTCTCTCATACAAACTCTGTTATACACCCTGGTCTCAACTTACCATAGACAGTGGCCTGTCCCCCAGCAATGGAAAAAACCCAGGTACACCTCCTCTCATTATTCAAAGCTCTGCTCCACTCAGTGCCTGGTCCTTAGCATTGCAAGAAGGGACACTGCTCTTGGTAGGCTTCGCTTCAAAGTTTCTGCATATGCCACTCCTTAAAGTTATCAGCCAGTGAAGACTGAGGTGTCTACTTGGGTAATTACGTTCCCTAGAAGAAACCCAAAAAGGAGGGGAAAAGAAGGGATATCTTCACATGCCAAAAAAAAAAAAAAAGGCAGAAAGATCTTAAAACGCTGCAGAAACCACCAGCATTGCTGCAAAGAGCACAGTGTTTGCAGTCTTGTTCCAGGAACACTTCCTATCTGAGACTACAAATGGCATATAAAATTGGAGGATTTTATTACTAACCTGATGTTTATGTTCAAAGCAAGATTATGTTAAGATTAAGACTTAACAGACATCGCTCGTAAGCTCTTCGGGTTGTGTAGTATCTTTGTGTTACTTGTACAATGGCGGATGCAGTGATTCAGTTTTGGGGCCAGTCTTGTTCAACATCTTTATCAATGATCTGGACGAGGGGATCGAGTGCACCCTCAGTAAGTTCGCAGATGACACCAAGCTGGGCGGGAGTGTTGATCTGCCTGAGGGYAGGAAGGCTCTGCAGAGGGATCTGGACAGGCTGGATTGATGGGCCGAGGCCAAYTGCATGAGSTTCAACAAGGCCAAGTGCCAGGTCCTGCACTTCGGTCACGACAACCCCAGRCAATGCTACAGGCTTGGGGAAGAGTGGCTGGAAAGCTGCCCGGCGGAAAAGGACCTGGGGGTGCTGGTCGACGGCCGGCTGAACATGAGCCGGCAGTGTGCCCAGGTAGCCAAGAAGGCCAACGGCATCCTGGCCTGTATCAGGAATAGTGTGACCAGCAGGAGTAGGGAGGTGATAGTGCCCCTGTACTCGGCACTGGTGAGGCCGCACCTCGAATACTGTGTTCAGTTTTGGGCCCCTCACTACAAGAAGGACATTGAGGTGCTGGAGCGTGTCCAGAGAAGGGCGACGAGGCTGGTGAAGGGTCTAGAGAACAGGTCTTATGAGGAGCGGCTGAGGGAGCTGGGGTTGTTTAGCCTGGAGAAGAGGAGGCTGAGGGGAGACCTTATCGCTCTCTACAACTACCTGAAAGGAGGCTGTAGAGAGATGGGTGCTGGTCTCTTCTCCCAAGTAACAAGTGATAGAACGAGAGGAAATGGCCTCAAGTTGTGCCAGGGGAGGTTTAGATTGGATATTAGGAAAAATTTTTTCACTGAAAGGGTAGTCAGGCATTGGAACAGGCTGCCCAGGGAAGTGGTGGAGTCACCATCCCTGGAGGTGTTCAAAAAACGTGTGGATGAGGTGCTTCGGGACTTGGTTTAGTGGGCATGGGTACTGGGTTGATGGTTGGACTCGATGATCTTAAAGGTCGTTTCCAACCTTAATGATTCTATGATTCGGGTTTTCTTCTGGTACCACAACATAAACTACAGTAGTTTATACAAGATCAGAGGCATGCAGAACTACAACTCCTCTGTAGAAATCAATGATGCAATACCTTTTGATTTTTAGTTATCACTCTATACAATAACTTTAGTATGAATAATAGTATTAATACATTATCTTACACAGTGTTCTTTATTTCTAGAGCTCAAACACCTTCGGAGGGATGACACAGCATTATTCATTCTGCATATGGGGAAACGGATTCCTACATAGTTACTAGAAGTATGGAAGCAGAGAGCTAAGGAAGGCTGGGTAGGTTACTGGACTGTTACCCAACTCAGAAGACAATGAGGAATGCACAGCTCCCAGCAAGCCAACTGAAACAAGGTAACATGGGGTTCAGCATTGATCCAGGGGTGCTGCCAAGAAACAAACAAACATATTGGCCGCAGCATATTTGTTCATTTGCACGCACAAATCGTGGATCTGTACATGCAGTCCTCGTAAGCAACTGCATGTGCATTTGTGCACTTGTTTTCTCAAAACAGATGTACCTTCAGTTGTGGGCTTCCTCCTAAGCCCCAAGATAGTCACCTGAGTCCAAGCCAGGCCTGTATAGCTTAGACACACTGTACTCTTAAGTATGATTGTGGAGCATCAGTGAAGTGCTGCCTGGAAAACTGTGATAACGACATGCAAGAGCCTATTCCTCCAAGGCAGACACGTCAGAGTTGCAGCTAACAAGGGACTAAGTCACCAGTTCTTATCTGAAAGTCATGTTCCCTATAAAAAACTGAGAATCACACCTGATGAACCTGTTCCTTTACCATAAATATCAAAGAAATATCAAAGTGGTACACATGCTTTAAGAGTAGCAGAAGAGTCCCCATCTACCTAACAGAGTCCATCTATGAAGTGCTCAAAGTGCTGTTAGGAACATGGTCTCACCCTTCTAGAATTTACTGTTCATCTCGTTTATCACTGTGGAACTACAGTACAACAGAAGTGAAGTAACTTACATCAGCTACAGTCAGGGTCTCCGAAGTCACATCTCAGTGTCTTAACCACAAGGCCAATCCTTCTTCATCCTGTTGTGTGCTAAGTTGCACCAGCACTGGGATTTGTACCCATCCTTCAGAAGAGCCTCTTGTGGTTGTTGTTACTGAGCATGCCTCTGGCTCCCAAAGACGTGGACAGACCGCTAGTTCCACCCGGGGCCAGACAGGCAGCAACTATCCCCAAAGCCTATTTGTGAATTCTTCTTCCGCATCAGAAATAACATGATCCTGGCAGAAGTGAGAGGTAATGCCATTATGTGGGCTTCTTACAGGACAGGAAATTCATTAGTCACTGACTACATGTTTCCAGCTGCAGTGCTCAGCACATCCTGGGAACTGTGCATTAGGACATTGGTCCCACACCAAGGAGCAATTTTCCCCCCATGCAATGCCTGCTACAGCAGGAACGAGCCTTACAGATACTGGTGTCCTTTGCAAAAAGAAAATAAATAAGTAAAATGGGAGCTACATGTGTCACATTTTCATTGAAAGTGACGAAGTGAGATCACCTACTGTGTCAGGCGATGTCCCTGTCTCTTTAATTTTTCAGCAGCTTATGAAGGTAATTGGCTCCAGAAAGGTTAAGCAAAGGGAGAAAAGCCCCAGAACCAGGCAGCAGTCGCTGATGAATACAGTCTGAAGGAGCTGGGTGCTGCTATTTCCAGCACCCCCTGTAGCTCTGCCAGTTACTACTTGGGCAATTACAACACATCTCCAAGCAAGTGGCAGGGAAGCCTATTAAAGGCCATTACTCGGTCTTGAAAAGAAGCAATTAGAATGAGCTCCAAATAGCACTGGTAAGTGGGCAGCTAGCATGGACTGACAGGCGGGTGCTGCCACCCCCACGGGCTGCATTCAAACTGCTGACCACCCATAGGTAGCAGCCAGAAAGTAATTACTAGTCATTAATAATCCAGAGGTTTGGTGTCCACCATTCATCTGAGGACTCCCAAGTGCCTGGCAGGACTTAACTAAACCTCACAGCTGTAAGGAAGGTAAACACTGTGTTTTCATGATTATTTTGCAGTTGGGAAAACTAAGGAACATAGATGTCATGGTCAGCATTACAAGGAATCACTGAGAATTTGAGGGTGATCAGACCTTCTGAGCTTTAACAAACCTATCAGCTTAAGAGTGATCACTTTGAAAGGAATAAAGAACCCATACAAGGAAAGGAATAAAGGAACCCAAATACTCCTGTTCTCATTCCAGAGGTTGGTGTTTAAAATTCCAGCTGCTGTGCCTTGTTCAAAGTCACTCAGTAACTCAGTGGTGAGAACTTGGAAGGACCCAGGAGTCCTGGCTTCTGATATGACCAGCAGCTCATAGTTTGAAATTTTTGGATGCACAGCAGCCTTTTTACCTTAAGTTTCATGGAACAAAGAAGGAAAAAAGGCTTTCAGATTTTTGTACAACAGCCTGCTTCTAGTCCCCTTCTCCGGGAAAGGGCTTTGCGTGTGCAAACCACAGGGTAGTACTGCTAAAGCATTGCTTTTTTCTAAGTAAAGTCCCATGAGTATACAAGGGCGATGGTGACAGCAAAATCCAGTCTATACCCTCACTCTCTGTTGCAGGTAATTTTCAGTGACAAAAATGAGATCACTTTCTAAAGYTTTAAAGTAAACAAGAGCAATTCTKCCCTGGGGGGAAAAATGTCTTCTTTTTTTTAGTTGAGGTTTCGGTAAACCGAGCCTCTGAGAATTTCCTGTGACAGTATGTGCTGAAATGCAAAATGGAATGGATCGGCTGAAAACAGCAACTAAGCAGACCATTTGAAAGAAGCATCTCACCTTCCTCTCTGCACATATTGAGGCTTTTAATGTTTACTTGCTGGCGTTGGTAACAGCCCCAGTTTTGATCCATGAGGCCAAGAGGAAGAGCTTGAAAGTTCCCTTTTGCAGAGACTACTGACAACGTGCCCCACCAGCTACTGTGGTTTCTATGAGATACTTCAAGATAGCCAGACATTAGTATTTCCTAAACACCAATCTTCATAGCAGCCCCCCGCAAGCTCAGGAGGACACCAACACAGTGATGGGGAAGTCCTCAAGGCAGCCTGAGTATCTTAAGCACCAGGCCATGTGGCCACTCTGACATGCTCCCTGTTGCTGGATGAGCAGTGTCCCCACCTCAGAGCTGTCAATCCCTTTCTTGGGCCAAAAGTGTGACTGCTGGTCCTCTAAGCCCCAAATTTCTGAGGGAGGAAGGGAAGAATAGCAGCCTAGCTCTGAGGGATCCTCACTGCAGCAGTAGCACAAATGCCTCTGAAGACTTCGCATTTGTACATTACTGCAAGGAAGAAAGMCCAGCAATCCGCAGCAGAGCTGCTAGCCCTTTTTCATCTCTTCACTCCTCTGCTGATGCTGTCTGAGAGCTCAGCAAAAAGCCATCCCACAAATAGCAGCCTATCTGCTAATGGTGGGGTAGAGCTAAGTGTGTTTATCCCTTGCTGTCCCATCCCAGTGCAACAGAAGTTCCTGCTAGGGGTGATCTGCAGAACTCGAGTGAGTGGGGTCCTGTGACCCTTTACTGAGGTACTTGCCAAACTAATAACCAATTTCAGCAGTGGTGCCGTGACATGATCTTGAACGGAGACCAAGAGGAGGAGCTGCCTGCAGAGCCAAGCCAAACACTGTGGGCACAGCTCCCAGGAGAAGGGGCATCAGAGCTTGTGCTTGGCTGGTTTTCTTTAAATAGGCAGTTCTGAAAAGTGCCTGTGATTTTCATAGCCAGTCCTATTAATACAATCCTGCCTAATACTGACAGGTCATCCATCCCAAGATCCTTTTCTTGATAAGTCTGTGGAAGGCATGAGCCAGGGGGAGCTCTCAGGAGCCTCAGCCAGCTCTGCAGCGAGGCTGTAACCCAGGGCATGCTGCTACCAGCTCCTGCAGCGTGAGAAGAACAGGGGAAGGAGGCTGGTCACCAGCCCATTGCTCCCAGAGGGCAGGACTGCAGGGCACCAGTCTGCCTCATCAAGGGGGGGTGCAGGGAAACAAGGACTGAGAGACAGCAAGGAGAGGAAGAAACCACAGAAAGAAGTGGAAAGGAATGTCTAGGGCAGGAGTCCAGGGGGGTAGCACAGGTAAGGAGAAGAGCAGGTGGTTTGGGAAAGGCAACAGGACCATGATGAAGGAAAAAATGAGGCTGGATGGACAGCAGCCCTGGCCACCTAGAGCAAAGGACAACAGAAAGTCCCTTGCAGAAGTCAGGCCTGTATTCCTGCACACATGCTTCAGCCTGAATTTCCACTGCAAGGCGCTCACACACACTCTGGAATGGGCTTCACCACATGAAGACTCAAAAAAATACAAACAGTGCCATTTTTAACTTCACTTCATGATGGGAATGGGGGAGAGGTCACGATTTGAAAACTTGGGGTAGCAATACTGCCTTCGCTGTATGGTTTGCAAAGGCAAAGAGAAGAGGGCTATGTTGTGGGGAAAGATGCTGAACAGCTCTGAAAAATGTCTAACAGACTTTTGCTTCTCTGTGACAAAACCAGATACATTGGTGAATATACCAAAAACATTAACATATTTTGTTTTGCACCAAAACTATCACAGAAAGATTTTTTTCTACAAGTATTTTTCAGATTTTTTGGGGAGAAAAGCTCCCAAACCACAGCACTCATTTTCAAATTATGAAAGAAATTACACTTTTCAAAAGAGTTTTTAAAGAATGTTTTAATGTCAAAAAATTCTCCTTTGTCATCTTCCCCCTGTCCCAAAAGCCTTGTGAAAATTATTTTTCTCCCTGTACTGTGGATGTTCTCTTCTCTATAATTAGTATTTGCATTATGCAGAAAAAAGTGGTTTGCTATAATTTCTGCCAATGGCTGCAAAAAACAAACATATGCCCAACCGAAGCAATAAAAATGAAAAATTAAAACTTTTTTTTTTTTTCAATGGAGGTAAACTGTGAAACAGAAATTTGGAAAATGTAACTTCAGTGAGTTATCTTGTTCCAGTGGGAAACAACCTATATCTCTGGTAATCCCTGAAAATGTAAAGATAATAATTTGACTGATTCTGGGACATTCAGAGATAGAAGTTTTCTGAGTTACGAATCCAAGTGCTACTCCCAAAAAGTTAAATTGTGTTCCTTTTGCTTTCTGAGCTCTAAGTTTCCCTGAACAACCAAGACAACTATGAAATTGCCTTAAAACAAACAAACAAACAAACGCAAACCAAAAAACCCAAACCCTTCTGCCCCCCCAAATCCCTCAAAACCCCACAAAGCAAAGCAACCCCTCTCTCCAAGATCACGACAGAGTCACTGGTGCCGTCTGGAAGAACACCACGCACCGAGGCGCGTCAGGCTGCACTTTCATGTCTACCTAACAGTAAACCAAAATCCATTGCTTGCTGTCAGCCCACCTGTACAGGGGTGACCTGGGCTGGGTCAAGCGGAGCTGTGGGCTTGCTCCTGGGGCTGCCAGGCTCCTCCAGCTCTGCACAGCCAGAGCTCCAGGCTCTCCACGCTGCCAGTCACTCATACCACTGACTTGATCTCCCCATCCTTCAGCCACGAAGTTAAGTGTGTGCATGTGTGTGTATACCCATATATACTTCCGTGTACATACATGTATATTTATACACTTCCCACCCACCAAAAGCCTAACTCACAAGGAGCCAATTCTCCACTAAGCAATTGCTACTGGAAAAGTCAACCAAACAATAAATAGCAACCTCGATCTTTTCTGTGCTAGCTTTCTCCATGAAATACTGTGACGTCCTTTATTTATTATTTATCAGCAGAAGGATGTCTAGTCATTTTCTTGTTTCGCTTTCAATATTCTTTGGCTTTAGCTAATTTCACAGGCCAGGGAAGAGAGATGATCCTACTCTTCCACCAAATCTGGCTCAATAGGATTCTTTCCACCCTATTTCCCAGATGTACATTTGATTTTTCTAATGTTCTCCCTGATACAATAATCCTTCAGCTCGCTCTGTCTTACATTGCCTCTTTTGAGCCCCTCGTCCTCCCTGCACCAGAGCTGGAAGGCAGGGAACTGAGGATCCCTGTTCAGAGCCAGCCCCCTGCATGTTTCTTGACCGCACAGGCTAACAGAGGCTCTGTTGTGCTCTGCACTGATAGAAATGTACTAACTGAGGGAGTGAAAGGCAGAGGACAGATTCGTATTATACAATGTTAGTGCTATCAAAATACAGCTGGGCCTAAAGAGCCTATTCAGAAGCTCTAGATCGTGCTTAAAAAGTAAATAAGGTGTCCTGAGCACAGCTGCCTTGAAAATGCAGCTTAGTGAAACAGTTAAGAACATTTTACAAAGTCGCATAGGAAGCTGAGTTTGTTCTCTTCGTTTCCTTATGCACCAAAAGAAAAATGGAAGACTAAACTTTAAATACTGAAGTTGCATGTTTGGTTAATAACTGGACAAATGCCATAACGGTATTTTGCCAAAAGCCAGAGGGATGCAACTTATTTGCCCTAGGTGATGCAAATTAGGGCTACTTTTAAAGTCTGTTATTAGGTGTGAAAGTCACCCAGGCAAACAAGCCCAGCACAAGGGCCTCTGCACCACTCCTACCCCAGAAAAGCACTTTGTGGCCCCTCCTGCTGTAACTCTATAACCCCTTCCCCTGAGAGCAAAGGTGATGAAACGTATGGACTCTGGCCAGAGAAGGGCCACAGAGGGCAGAAAGATGCTGTCATCTCTGCTCAGTCCTCATGTTTCAAAGTGCCACCGCAGCAAGCCAAATCTGAAGCTGCAACAGCCCAAAGCAGCAGAACTCCATTCTGGGGAGTTGTCCCCCCAGAATAACAAGATAGAGACAACCATAGCGGTTGTCTCACAGGGAAATTGTGAGAGCTCTGAACTAAGCTATCGCGATTGACCCAAGGGCAGCACACAGACATCTCTATGGCTCTAAAAGGCACAAACTCCCTGCTTCCTCCCAGGAGGAATCTATTCCTGACCTATGTTTGGCCAATAGACTTTATCAAGGCAGGAGATACTCTCTAYCTACATATAGGATATGACTAAGAAATGTGTCTTTGCACAGAATTCTACAGAAACTTCATTCTCCATTAACTTCGCTATCATATGCTTCTTCATCACCTGCACAGTTCATGATTTCTCTCATTAATCACTTAACTCTATTATTAAATCTGAGAGGCATTTTTATGAAGTTGGGTTGGAAGGATAATTACTGTTGTAGAACAACTACTGCATATTAAATTCAAAATGAGCAGTCCCCCAGAACCCACAAACAAAGAACCTATCCTTTCTCTTCAACACATGTGCCCAGAACTTATATGGCTGAAAAAGGTCTCATATACTACTGTGACCAGCCAGCTTCTTCCCCAGCCTGCTCAAATCATCACAGTGGAGACATTGCTGTTGACCTTTTGGGGCAATACTTTTAAATAGATGCCACAGCAAACGTTTTAGCTCATTTTGAAATCTCTGGTTCTTGTGACAATTTTTTAGCCTTAGGGTAATGTGAAAAGAGACAAGCTCACCAAAAAAAAAAAAAAAAAAAAAAGAGAGAGGAAAAAAAAGATGGGGTGGTTGGGAGGGAAGTGGGGAAGTGCATTGCTTCTGCTAACAGAGAAGTGACATGCCAGGGTGTTTGTGACACCTTACCTTATCCCCTGGCTGCGGTCTCATAAGAGAGACTTGATCATAACCTCGTCGAACCAAAGCCCACAGTGCATCAAGTTTGCCCTGGAATAAAATAAAAAAAAAAAAATAAAAAAAAAGACATGACCAAGAAATTTTGGGAAAACAGCATGAGATTAAACTACAGGTGAGTTGATCAGCCTTTCTGTATTAAACTGTCTGCACAAACACTGCTCCTATGTCCTTGCCCTCTGTATACTGCTTATCTGGACAGCCAGAAAAGAGACCTCAGTGGGATAACATGTACCCAATAGGCAATGGGCCAAATTCAGCCTGCTCAAAACTCACTGAGGATGACTGTAGTTTAATGTGAACAACTCCCCTAAGAGGCACAGTTAGACAGGCGTTACGTTAACAAAAGGCAGAACAACAGAAGTACTGTACTGATGGGAGGCGAGCTGGAGCATGGATAAACAGCCACAAGACTACCTACCTAAGCAGGCTTTAAAATTCACAGGTACTTTCCAGACAATAAATTCAAGCACTGTTAAACTGATCTGTGAGCGTGGTGGGGAAGGGAGGACCTCACCCCACAAAGCACTGGTTTGGGACATGGCCACATGTTTCTGGGATGAGTATGGCAAGCTGCTCCCTTGGCCTGCGCTAGCCCTCCAGCTTCCTTCTCAGTAAGCGAGATAACAGCTCTGCCCTGCCTCAAGGGTTGTGTGAGGATACATACATTAAAAGACAGGGAGACACCAGATACTATAATGACACGGGAGAAATGGGGATGAAAGTGTGGAGAGACTGAGCGACTTGCCCAAAATCAAACACTACATCTTGTGGCTGAACTAGAGGGGAACAGAGCTGAATCCCAACCCAAGGCATTAGCCACAGTGCAGTCAAAGCAAGGAGGGTGCACTTTATCTGATCCTCTTTGAACGCTGCCTTGAGATGGCACAAATCAGCCTCTGCTCTCCCTAAGAGCTGAGATATCTGCTGTTGCAATCCAGGCTGTGCAAAAGTACCTGAAAAGAAGGTGTGAGCTGGGGGAAGGAAGATCTCTGCTCATGCCCTCCAACACACTCCACTCTTCCTCAAAAAATTATGGCAACACAGTGCCAGGTGAAATGCACATTCCAAAGGGCAAAGTTGAGAGTTACTATCCATTTTTCTAAATAGGCTCTCCCAGCCGTAAGAAAAGCTGCACTAAGGAAGCGGGATGTAACATGCATGACATAAGAGACTTGGTAAAACTGAGGGGCAGACACATTACCTTGATCGGAGTGTACCATTTCCGCTGGGAAGGTGGTTTTCTCACATGGGGCTTTTTCGGTTTGGGTTCCCATGGCTCATACTCCTGTTCTGGCAACTTAATAATAGCATTTTTGGGCTTCTCCAATTTTGCTCCTTCCTCTGTTGACCCCTTGTCTCCCCATCGCACCTGAAGTCAGGATAGCACACTAAGTAGAGACACTTCAGCAGTCCCCACCAGCCGGTGGTTTTCACTGACATTAATCTAGTTCCCATCAGATGACCCAATGCCACCAGACATGAAGCCAAATTTATGGAGGCACCAAACTCCCACTGTAATCAGAAATACACATTTAAGAGTCAAACTGTCTCACTCAAAAGCTGCCTGAACTATTAGCCTTTGCACCTTCCAGTAACCTAAGGTGTTGTGGGAATTCACAGCATCCAGGGCAGATTAACCCATTTCCACATGAAATCTGAAGCACTCTGCCCAGCTCTGCTAGGACACAGGTGTAATATGCTTCCCATAATCTCATGCAAAAAGCAAGCGGCAGCACCAGCTGAAGGTAGGCAGTCTTTACAGCTAGCCCTAAGCAGCTCCTGTTGTTCAGTTCAAATGTGAAAAAAGGGTCAGTGGACAAGTATGTGAATGGTTTAAGAGCATCAGCCCTCAAACTTATGCAGCTACTACTAAAAATACCTCTTCCAAAGATGACCTTGCACAGCCACAAGAGAGGTCAGTAACTTTATCTTCACATACTATACATTACTCATTCCAAGCTGAAATTCTGATATTGTTGTCTGACTTGCCTCAAACAGAAATGTGACACTGCATTCAAGGGCAAATATATGATCCATAGGGTTACTCAGCATCAAGGATAAAATTCTCTTGAGACAAATGGTTGAGGATATTAAGATGCAATACTTCAACTGCAGACTTGCAGGGCCTTGCTGAGAAGCCATTGCTTTCATTCTGTTAGCCCTAGTTTGGTTCAGATCCTCAGGTGGCTTACATTAGCCCACCTCCCTCAGCTACCAATTAAATCTAGTGGGCATTTCTGGTGTGACATCCCTAAAAGTCATCATTAGGCACTCAGCTGATACAGGTGAGTGACAATTCCCTGCCTCATATTATCCATTGTTGGGAATATTGAATTGATTTCACTAATATGGTTATTTACAGGAGTTAGCAGCTGATCACAGCATTATCCACCGACTCCCTGGAATGTACATGCTATAGGACAGCACAAGGCAAATTTCTTTCACAGTAACACCTCACTTTACACATCAAGACTGGCTTGTGCATGAATCCCAGGGCAGGATTTGATTTGTTGGCCAATTTCAACACAGATGTGTTTTTGTGCATTAGGAATTAATGCTTAACTGAAAAACAAAAACAAAACACCAACAAGCCCAAAAGAAAAAAAAAAAAAGAAAGAAAAAGAGAGGGAAAAAAAAGAAAAATCACTGGTTTAAATTCCCCAAACCAACTGCTTTCAGCCAGCCAGGCACAGTATATATGGCACCCTCAAATACTCAAAACCAGTGTAACTCTGCCTGAGACAAGAGAACTGGACCCAACTGCGCTGAAGGGTTTGATTCAGTAAATTAAAACTTCTTTTGGTGCTTATTCCATTTCTTAACCTGCAAATTTTCTCTGGCTTATAATGCTAGATTCATTTAATTATTCATGTGAATGATGGCAGCTTGATGTCTGTTACTTGGACAGCAGGTGCAATCAGGTGGACAAGCCCTAATTAAATCCCAGTCTCTATTCCATCAAGGTAGCTTTTTAAAAAAATCACAGAGAAACATATTGCTACAATTTATAATTAAATGTGCTGATTTTTACGACACTAAAGAACAAGCCAAATACCTCCATCCTCTTAATCCCACCAACACCTCGACCTCCATAATAAGATGCGTCCACGGTTGGCCACTTTTTCTTTGGCAATCCATCTTCATCATCTGATTCCTACGGGAAAGACAGGGAGATATAACTGCTTTTCTCACATAAAGAGCATAAGCTATGGAAAACAACTGAACATCCTATGGTCCAATCCTTGGATATCTGGCTTTGTGTGTTATACGCATTTGCTGACAAAAAACAAAAGTCTCCTGTCTCTGCAGCTGCAATTTTAACTAGGGAAGCCAAAGAGGATTGCCTATTCCTCTCTCCAGGCAGCTTTTATTTAGTCAAATATGCATTGAGCTTCAAAATCACAACTGACTTGTAAGGGAAGGCAAAGTAGAGATGAATTGTACATTATACTGGCTTGCCACTATGCTATGCAGAAAATGCAGCAATCAGTTAGCCCAAAGAAATCATTTATTAATTGTGCTTTTACAATTTAATGTCACCTAACAGGGGAAGAGAGCTACCACTGTGAGTTTTCTAACATGTGCATCAGACCCTTTTCTCATGGCAGCTGTAACCAGTTATTCTACGCTGCTTGATTCTTTGTAGAGTCTGGCTCAAGCTGTACCGTTTGGAACCAGGACTCAGACTGGAGCATCTCCAAATTGTCAGGAAGCTCAGATCCAGAGTTTTTGACCTGCAATTATAAGGACTGCAGATTATTTTTCTGGAACGTGGGAGAGTCTGAATCAGAGTTTTACTTCAGGTTCATTGTTCTGTTCTTCCTTAGCTAAAAGCTGGCAAATGTTTCTGGTTCAACAACCCTGGGAACACATCTCCAGCTTTCTCATCTTGAGCCGATAGAAGTCACTGGGATTTCTCAGACTCCCTATCATTACGCTGAGTCGAGGCAGCTGAAAGTCACACCATGACGCTCTCCAAGTACACACATAATTGAGGAAAGGGCCCAAAAAGCCTCCTACAAGACCATCTTTATTCCTCACACTCTAATAAGACAAATAACTACACCTCATGCTGATATGCAGATGTGTGTGCYGCTCTTGGACTGGCCATGCACAGCACTCTCTGCTAATTTTCATCAGTACAATTACGTTTCTAGAAACACTGCCTGGACTTAGTTTTTACTAAAAAAAAAGAAAAAAAACAAGTGAAATCCAAGTACTAGAGAAGGACACAAATTATTGTCAGATTAACTAGGTGACATTTTCTCAAATTTGTCCTACATGTTTCTATTGGAATGTAAAATGAATTGAGAGTCCAAAAGCCAATAATAGCTTTTAAAAAACAGGCCTTAATATTTGTTTGTTCATATTTAACTCTTAGGTTATGCCTTGGAGAAAGGTATTCCCATCAGCTATTCAGTGACATCTGATCTCTCAGCTATGGTTCATGGGTCAGTTCCTCCAACAAATTCCTTAGTATGGCCAGGCAAGACTAGAGTTGACACTTCCATTAACTAGTAAGGGGGTTTGGGTTTGATATTTTTTTTGGTTTTGGTTTGTTTTTTTGGTTGAGGTTTTTTGTTGTTGTTTTGTTTTTATCCTAAGTCAGGGAAATAAATATACAAGGAAGGCACTGTGGTTTGGTGTTGGGTTTTGTTGTTCTGGTTTGGTGGGGGTTTTTTGTTTGTTTGTTTGGGTTTTGGTGGGGGGTTTTTTTGTTTTTGTTTTTGTTTTTTTTTAAGATATAACAAATACACAAACAAATTTTATCCCTTTTCGTGCCACATGTAAAACAGTACCCAGTGAATTACTTCAGCAGTTTTAATTCATTTATATTTGATTTCATTGTGAACTTGAGTACTATACAAAATATCCTGCCTCTTCCATGGGATGTAACACAGATTTCAAGTCTTCATGTCTAACAACCCATATTACTGGCAAGCCTGACAGTAGCAGGAAACAGTTAATAGTGATGGCTGAACTTCTCCAGCTGATAAAGGATTTATACCAAATATCCCTTACACTGAACACATAGAAAAGCAACATCAACAGCTACCACATACGTTTTGAAAAGTAAAGGAAATCTAATGCTTGCGGTTTAGAACAAGTTTCAGATAACAATATTCAGTTTAATAGCAGCAATACCAGACTACATCAGCTAACGGGCAGGTCACCATACCTAGGGAGGCTAGTGCTAAGTGTAACAAAACAACAACCCATACTGGATAAAGACAAGGCCAAGTAAAAGGATGGATAACATCTGTATTCTGTGTTATTCAGTCTCCTTGATTGCTCAGTCTCCTTGATTGCATTTAAAATCTCTGCTGATTAGAATAATCATAAAGCATCTGGGAACTCTGCTGCAGGGGTGCGATGCTCTCTGAAATCTCCTTCAAACACAGCATGGTTGCAATTGCATGCTTCATGACAACACTAATCACCCTAAAACCAGCATGATTTTTGGTGCATATTCTAAAGTTAAAATGTCACAGTGCTGCTACCCAGGATAAGCAACAGGATCACATACACAGTAATGACGGCCTCTGGCAACCTCAAAACAGCAGCTGTGGTTGCCTCCTGATATTCATGCCAAGTTACAGCAAGTTAGCAGCAAACTGTAAGCTTCTCTTGTGGGTTAGGCAAGTATTTTTCCATCATTTAACTGTCTATGCCTAGGAAAGAAATAAAGGCAGGCATGAGTTTTCTCTGGAGGTACTTGTATTTATTACTATTATTTTCATGAAATTAGTACAGTGAAACTAAGCTGAGGTCAGGGTCACTGTGTTACTGTCCCAAAAAGAGCTAAATACAACCCTGCCTCAAACAGCTCACAACCTAAATGGAGAAAGGCTAAATGTCCTTCCAAAGGTCACTCTGCAGCAGAGCCACAGCTGGGGCAGGCTCTTGTCTTCCTCTCCTGTAGCAAAGCCACAAGAATGTGGCCTTCGCTGTCCTTTCTTCCAGCTGCCAGACTTTGTTCCTTACTGCCAATCTGGGCTAAACTCCTGCTGAGAACAACGGCAGCTTTACTGGAGGAGGGACAGCTTTCAGCACAGCTTGTGAAGCAAAGATTTGCCTACAYGCCTGTTTGATGCGCAGCAGAAGGACCAAAATACCATAGGAACTGTTGGTCTGTGGACTTCTGAGTTATGCAACTATTTTCTCTGTGGATGGAAATAATCTTGCTGTGTGTATATAGAGGCCAGAAGGCAGAAATAACTGTCCTCACCCAAGAGACTCCCTCTCACAGCCTTCAAGGTGTCATTAAGACACCTACAAGGTTGACGTTCCCATGCAGCACAATACACTACAGTGGCTGCAGACAGTGCAACAGCTCAGAAATAGCACACTTACAGGCTCTGGAGGTGGTGGTGGCGGCGGCTCCTTGATCACCTGGAATATATAAACAACAGAAGAAATTTGAGATAATGGTAGGGTTCATCCACCTCAATGCTATGTCCTCTCCGCTTTCTTGCTCATATCACAGGTGGATTGCCCTGCTCCATTCCCCCACATTCAATCCTCTCATTAGCCTCATTGCTTTTCAGTGGGCATAAAAATCAATGCAGATGAGAAGCTAAAACCATCACATTGAACTATCTGATTGGTCAGGAAGTGCCCTATTGAGTAACTCATAACACAGCTCCATATTCTGGTAGTTCTGCCCTAAAAATGCCATATAATTACCAAGCTAGTGCAAAATATTCACTCAGAATCTGCAGCTCCTCAGAATAAAAGAAAGCCTAACTCTCATCTTTAAGGACCGTAACAGGTTACGCACATATTAGTAAATCAGTTCCATTACACTTTTCTGCAGCAGGTTTCAAATCTTTTTCTAAGGAGGTCTCGATCCCTACAGAAACTTGGGCCGTGTCCATGAGCTCACTTAAAATTCTCATTCAGTGTCAAAATCACGTAGGCCTTGCAACATTCAAAAAACCCAGACCAAAGTGACTTCAACAAGCACTTCAAGCAATTGGTTTAAGAAAAATGCCGCCAGGTTTGTAAGGCCCTGATTCAACAAAGTTAACCACCCACTCCAACACTTTAACTCTGTGCTTTCGCGGAGAAGAGATGAAACCAAGTCAAAAGAATAAAAACCTGTACTTACCACCGTGCAGCAAAGGGGCCAGAACCACCACAGAAGAGCCAGAGCCAGCAGCAGAAAAAGAATCAGGAGAGCAATGAAAAGGATGGTCCCAGTCAGCTGCAAACAAGATGGTTACTTCTAAGTTATTTGTGCGTGTCACAAACAAGGCAGGAGCCCTGAAGATACACAATTAGACTGGGCAACATGAGCCACGTTTCCCTCACTAGGAGGTCTCAGGTAGATCGTGCAGTCAATCACTATTAGCATTAAGGTCACGTCAGTATTTGGTGTGACAAATCTGTATCTGAAGTCATGATTCAGGGAAGCACCTCATGTTTGTGGTGTGTATAATTTATGTATAAGTTTATGGTATGTTTATAGCCCACTATATTCAAGGGTATCAAACTTGTATACAAATCTGTGCTGACAGGTCCCTTAATACTGTCAGATGGGCATTGCAAACTACATGACCACAGACTCTCAGGAGTGCAGAGTAACCTTTTATCACTAGAGATGCAGAACATGCAAATGCTGATATTCAAAGAACGGGAATATTGGAGCTAAGAGCTTATGGGTAACTGATCGCATGTCAACATCACAGAACAGAGCACAGCTTACTTGCTCAGCCACATCAGCTCCCAAGCCTGCCTGTATTGCCTCTTGCCTCAAACTGCACACACAACCCCAGCCTGAGTGACTATGCAAACTAGTCCTTAATGCTGCTGATTCTTCGTATGCTTCCTAGGGCTGGTTTGACTATTTTTAATGAGATGCTGTAATCATGATCTTAAGCATTTCTGATTCTTATATTCCAACTATTTCTCTGCAGAGAACGGTGGGGCTCTGAGGCTGGATAGCTAAGGGTCTACATTGAAAATCAAAGTTACATTTTCTTTAAAATTACTAGAATGCAAAACATTTCAAGTGTTAACACTTGAAATTAGCTTTTCAGAGCAGCCAGGCAACCAAACAGAATCACAGTTCTGATTTTCCTGGGTAAATCTTGATGGATTCTTTGCACTCGGAGCATTTCATGTCAGTGTGTTCAGAAGAGGTATTAACTCTGTATTGCTCTGATGGCTATAGGAAAGCAGGTCTTATATGCCGCTTGGCCCCTGCAGAACATACAGAGCACATGGCTTTTTGGAAATTAAACATTTGTTGCAGACAGGCAGTGCCATGCTGGGACATGCTGTTTCCTTGGACTGCACTGGGCTCTGGGAAAAGAAACCTCTTCAGTGGTAGATTTTCTGAGAAGAGGTTCGATTCACCAGCGACAGGGGTACCAGAGAACAGGCAAAATCTGGCAGCAAACTAAAGAATTTGGAACTAGGAAGTTGTGAAAAGAGCTTGAAGAAAGGTTTGTGAATCAGGCTGAGGGAATAGGAACTGTCTAGAGAGGAAGCTGTAAGAGATTTTTGAAGAAGGATAGGTGGGAAGATAAATGGAAAGAAAGCAAATTCCAAAGAAGATTTATGGAGGATAAAGTCCATGAGATTCACCTTATTAAATCTGAAACTACTTGCTGAATTCCCATATCACCAGAAACTGATGCTTAGCCCCTTTGTACAACAGGAGTTCCCTTCACTGTTCCAAGTGAGTTTGTTTTCCCCTTAGACAATGAAAAGGCTGAGGGTGGAAAAGAAAGTACCAGCTGATAAGAGCTTTGCAAAGTCTGGGTGAGATCCCGAGTAGCTGACTTGGGTGGTATCTAGCTCTTTTTCAGGCCAAATCCTGGAGCCTGACATGTTCAAGATGGAACTAACTCAATCATGGCTCCTACTCCATGTGTTTAGGCAGGCAGCCCAGTAACCCATATCTCTGTGTCAGCATCACCGTCCCTCCACTGCTCTGTGGCTTCTTGTTACAGATACAACAAACTGACCTGTTTTGGGATACACTATTTAGCTCACCTCATTCATTTGGTCAGGGAGCAGCTGAAAGCCAAGGTGGAGTGCTGCAACACGTGCCAGACCCCCTGCTCAAAGGACTCCTGTTAGAAGACACACTACCCAGCTGCAGTTCAGTGCTGCAGCCCCCCTCTCTGGCCCTCCTATGGCCCCATGTAGCACTAACGCATCTGGAAAGCGGACACCTGGGTGGCATGAATTCCCAGTGAAGTCAGTTTGCTGAGAAAAGGACGAGTAAAAGTCAAGCATAACTTTAAGAGGTATTGCTGCACTCCTTAAAAACAAATCCGAGCACAGCACCCATGCAGTGCATGAGCCACAAATGCACATACCACTGCTACTGTTACCCCAAACACACATTACCTCCTTGTTTTGTAGCCTTTGTTCCCAGGCGTTGCTTTTCCCATGCTAAGTGCTCATATAAATCGCCGAGACATTTGCCAGCAGCAGCTCGGAAGCTGCTGGCAGCAAGAAGCTAAAGAGTTCTCTTTTAATGATTAAATATACAAAGCATCGTAGTGAAGCTGGACTCTGAAAAGGAAATAGCAGATTTCATGCAGCTGAACAGAAATAAGCACAGGGATGACACAGAGGCTTTAGGAGTAAAGTGAAGATACTTACTGTACAGAAAGGACAGAAGGGCCAGCTGGGGAGGAGAGCTGAGCAGGCCAGCTAACTGCCGCCCACAGAAAAGGAAACGGGAGAGGAAAGGAAATGGAGGGAGTCTCTAAAACGAGAAGAGCGAAATGCATGAAGTTAAGACAAAGTTGGAAACTGAACTGCCAACCTCTCTGCTTACGGGATGTAACTGGAGTGAGACAACCTTTTTTTGTACCAGCTGAGAATCAGGCTCCCTGCCTCCTTCACATTCAATCTGCAAGAGGCTGGTCAAAAATTGTCAGATTGACAGGACTGGAGATTGGATTCCTCTCTTTATCCTAAGGCTACTTAGACGAAAGCTTCCTCCATCCACGTTCTGGCCTGTAGGAAGCCCAGCTAGGGGCTTCAGTCTTCATCAGAAATAAACTACGTATGGGTAACTAAATGCACCAGATAACACTTGTGTTTCACTGCAGATTCAAAAGGTTTTATTGTACCTGAGGTAGAAGAGAGGAATAAAATGTGAAAGTATCAGTCTTCAGTGTAGAAAATTTGGAGGGAAGTTTTGGAAAAATAAAAATAATCAGGTGAAGCAGCAAACACATCTCTGCTAAATTCTGAGTCCTTGCACCCTGGACTGTTCCAGCAATCTGGTGTGAGATTTCTCAGCTTCATTGCTGAAAACATCAGAAAAATCAGATTTTCAAGTTCCAGTCACTGCCTCTATCTTCATTCCTGCCCTTCAGTTCTGCAGCTGTCAAAAACGCCAACAATGATTACAAACCAATATGACAGCATTTGGCATAGGCTATAAAAGTCCTTTTGACACTAACAAAAAAGCTCAACTTTGATACAAAATGTTTGCTATCAGGTACTTCAGCAAACTTTGTTTAGTCCACAAGCACAAGGCCAAATCTTTAGCTACTGTACTTGCTTGCACCAGCTATGGACGTTAACTATTTTTACTCTAAAGCAAGGAAGACTGCTTATCTAGTAGTCAGCTTCTTCATTTTGATTGTTTGATTCTAAAACCAGTTTCTGATAAAGGATCCCTTCTAGCTGTTGGTCCCTGACACTCCACCTGGGGATAGGTGGTCTTTTTGACCAGGAGATGCTCATATCACAGCCATCGCTGTCCCGCAGCAGCACATTCTCCCTCAGCTGGGCTGAGCAGCAGCCTTTTATCAAGAAGCTCACCCCAGGATCTGAGGCTGTTGTCTCTTTCAGGTCATCCCCTGTGACACCAAGAGAAAAGCAACCAGCTCCTGTCACTAAAACTGTAAAAAAAAAACTGTAAAAACGCCTTAGCGAATACTGAACTAGTAAAGGCAAATTGCGGTGGTCTAAGAACAAACGCTGTAAGCTCCAACCAAAAAATAACCATGTAAGTTTAGAGGACCTTCCATGCCATGGCCCAATCCAAGTCCTGGCAGTTGCACCTTTCACCCCAGATCCCATAAGGGATCCCAAAACTCAACAGGGTGTTGCTTCCTGATGCTCCTTCCCTCATTTTCCCAGATTCCCTTCCGGTCAGATCCTAGCTTTGAGGATGTCTCTTTCCTGGGATAGGAATGGGCAGGGTGCCTTTTGTTATAATTTTTTATTCAGTAAATCTATCATGATCTATGCATCATCAATAACAATTTAATCTTAACTAGCCCCTGCTATTTGTCAAAGAACTGTTGGGATTCAGTCAATAACCGTGACGCAGAAGCTGTAGAGAGCTCACGCTCACTCAAGGAGGCTTTGCCTGAAGAGCCACCGTCTCTTTCCAAGATCTCATGGTTTCTCTGTCAAGCCCCATTGCAATTACTTACACACTGTGTGCTGGTGATGCTGACAGAGCTGGAGATGAACGTTAGCCCGTTGTTCATGCTGACTTGTAGGAAAACCACCCTAAAGCACAAAACAGATACACTTTTTTTTAGTGTCATCTTTATACCCATTGTTCCCTTTATGTTTTAGCCATTGGCTCATGAACATGCATGGATAAAATATCCCGCTGAGTCAAGGCATTTTTATGGCTTCAGGTGTTTACCTGCTCTCTACTTGCCCTGGAGCTACCCTTTTCATGTTGGCTTAATTGAGTTGGGGCACATGCTCTTTATTAAAAAACCTCCATCCCACCTGGGGCAAAGGGCACTAGGACAGTGAGTCATAACAAACTCTCACACATTTGCAATACTATCCTAGGTAGCACAAAAAACTTTAAGGCTTTTTGTTTTTAAACCCCTTCTGCAGCTTAAAGAGCCAGAATGTGTTTTCTTTTATATCCAATTAAAGCAGAAAACCTGCACTGAGGTCAAGGGGTAAAAACACTGAAATGTCAGTGAAATTAAAGAAGAATCTGGCCCTAACCATTCTCCAACATCAGAGAAAGGGTCCAAGGGAAAAAAAAAAACCCAAGCAAACAAAATAACCCACAAAACCCCACCAAACAGCTTTCTCACCCACAAATAGGAAATGGGAGGGAGACATTCCCCCTCTCCCCCAGTACAGTATTTAAGCACACACAGGTCACCCAGGGGGAAGGCAGGGCCTTGTGCCATGTCTCCCAGGAGTCTGCAGGATTACAATAGCTGAAAGATACCAACACTAGCCAGAGCAGGGCAAAACACAGGAAGCAACATCTACAGCAGCAAAGGAATTCAAATCAAGCATCTCTTTTCAATCAAAATGAAAAGTTTGCTTGGAATCCAATTACCTTTTGGTCTGAAAAAAACCCAGGGTATAGGAACAGAGAAGAAATCACCATTCTGTGATTCTATGATATGGGACCATGGTCCAACAAGGCCTTTGGTTAAGCCGTGCTAAAGACCCAAAATTGAATAGAGCTATGCTGGCTCATACTATGAGAGGATTTGGCACAAAGGGGATGGAGGTAATCCTGCCACACACACACACAAATTTAGTAGCTTGGCACTTTGAGCAAAATTCTGAGCCCTTGGCTCAGTAATGACATCCTCATCCAGAAGTGCCCTCTCTCTTGACACGTGCTGGAAAGGAATACTTACTGCCCAGCATCTTCTATCACTGGGGCAGGACAAAGTAAGTAAGTATCATGAACAAAGGTCGGCTTTTCATCTGAAAAGAAATGAATATAACTGTCAGGGATAAAAAAAAGAAGTTGTCCCAAGCAGGCCACCCCCTGGAGAAGCACTGACACTAATGAGAGCCACAGACAAATTCAGTATATAGGCAAGTACCAATATTCCCCAGTGGTACTAGCTACGAAGCCACGTACTAGGATGACCATTGCTGTTGATGCCAATAAAATGTTATCAGGCTAGAGATACCACAGCTAAGAACTGGAAGCACATTCCTGACAGCAGTGATCAGCCATTTTGAAGCCAGCTTTGAGCAATCTTCATCTTGACTATCTGACAAGTGCATGGAAACGCTACTCACACTGAATACTCTGACCCCACAAGTTACTCAAAAGGGGTCAAAAGTATAGGGTTCAATTTTTGCCTACCCACTTCCAAACACACAACAGCAGAAGCCAAGACTGCACTGTTTGAGCCCAGGGAAAAGGAAGAACAGAGATGGGGTGGAGCTGAACTGGATAGACACCAGCGGAAAAAAGAACCACCCATGTGTCGTGGTTTAACCCTAGCCGGCAACTAAACGCCATGCAGCCGCTCGCTCACCCCCCCTCTCCTGTAGGATGGGGGAGAGGATCCAGAGGGCACATGAAGGAAAACCCGTGGGTTGAGATAAAAACAGTTTAATAATGGAAATAAAACAAAGTAGAACAGTAATAACAACAATGATAACAACAATAACAGAATATACAAAACAGGCGATACACAATGCAACTGCTCACCCCCCACGTGTTCCGAAGGAACTGTGCCCCCAACTCCCAGAGCCCCCCCGTTTTACACTGAGCACGATGTCACATGGTATAGAACGCCCCACTGGCCAGCTGGGTCAACCGCCCCAGCTATGCTCCCCCCCAGCTCCCCCTGCACCTGGCAGAGCATGGGAGGCTGAAAAGTCCTCGGTGCAAGCACCACCCAGCAACAACCAAAGCATCAGCAGGCCATCAACGTTCCTTTCATTACCAAACCGGAAACACAGCACCCCCTCCAGCTACCAGGAAGAGCGTTAACTCTGTCCCAGCCGGAACCAGGACACCATGGTTGGTCATATATGGGAGACAGGCAGAGAGGGGCCATCACTGATGTCCTGTCCTGCACTAGCTGCTGCTTTTCCTGTCCCCAACCTCCCCTCTGTGCCAGCATTGTCTGGAAACAGCCCATCTTTATAGAGGTCTGGTGCAGGCAGAATCAAAAGTAAGGCCATGGGTGTTTTCCTGCCTCCCTGCACTCTGCTGGGACTCAGCAGTGCTAATCCTGTTGCTTTCAAAAGTCACATCCAGAAAGCCAAGTCCCATGAATGCAAAGAAGGCCCAGCAGTAATCCTGCAATGCCGCTCCACTAAAAGTGCGTAAGCTGAGGCACAAGAGCGGACAAGTCGCTGCTGTAACTGCACCTTAGCTCTGAATGGTCCAAAACAGCTAAGGTGTTAGTCCAGAGAAAGACTGGTTCATGAAAGTCCAACCCAAGTGAATTAGGGGCTGGTAAAAGCTGCCAGCTTATTTAAACCTTAGGGTCTTGATTACTCTTTCTACCTAGGAAAAAAAATTAACTCGAGCAACAACAGATATGAGAGTTGTTCTTTCATGCTTCACCCACCCCAAGCACACCTGAAGACAAAGCTCATTTCCCTGCTTTGGCAGAGATGAGACCATGGAAGTTATAGTGGTATGGTTTAGGGCCAGCCTGAGGGGAAAAAAGCCAGCCAGCAGAGATCAGTGTCTCATCACAACATGTTGCAGACCTAACCCAAGGAGAMCACAGCATGGAGGAGATGCAGAATTAGGGTAGTTTTCCTTCTGTGTACTTTCCAGGCCCAGGTCAGCACTCACTGTGTGAAGTCCAGTCAAGGTGCCAGCGCATTAGGGACAAGGAGGAAAAAACCAAAAGTCTGTCTACCTGGTAAACCACAAGAAACAAATCCCTGGCAAAGGGCATCTGTAAGTGGAATGAGAGAGAGACCACCAGAGTTTATTTAATGCAGCCTCCACACAGGCAACTAGGATGGGAAATGAAGGAGTAATTCATGTGCTCCCTCTTGTAAGTGAATTCACTGCTAGGGAAGGCACCAGTCTGACCGCGACTGGATATGAAAGCCTCTACTGTGCCCAGCCAACAAGGGTAGCATATACAGAAAAGGAGCAAAGCTCCCCTCCCCACGCTGTGCTTCACCCTGCCAGACATACACTGCTTCTCGGGAATAAGAGAGGACTGCTGAGAAACTGGACACTCAATCTTTTTTGGCCATTCAGTCCTTTGCCTGGCTGCTGAGACAGCAAACAAAAGACCCTGTTTAGCACAGCGATGACAGGGAGTTTCCACGTTACATGCTCACTGCGATGAGACCAGCAACTGGCGTCAGAGAGGGATGGAGCAGGCCTGGGAGGGCCCTGCTTTATGGTGAGTGTCTCCTGAATTGGTGAATGAAGAGCCTGAAGAGGATCAAGATACCATTATTTCTTCTTACTGGTCATGAACAAGGRAATAGGGAACAATTTTATTTCTCCCTCTTAAAACTCGATAACCCAGTCCTCACTGGCTGTATGCATCACCCACGTGCACCATTACAATGATGCTCAAATTCGTTGTGCCGCAGCACACCCCATGCAAGCCCTTGTGAATCAATGCCCACAGGTCACAGGATTGTCTAAAGATGCATTTCAAGAGTCTGTTAGGTGTAGATCCCTACTCAGCTCTCCCCACATTCACTGCAAGGACTCCCCCAACATGGATGAGAGGTGGGCTGTGTCACCTCTGTCACTCATGAGGTGACACAGCCACAGGGGGCACTGGAATCCACCAGCCTGCAAACTTACTGATAGTAAGGCTGTCGTTGAGCTTGAAGCTGCAGAGTACCTGGTCAATATTTCTTGCATGATAAAAGCCGTTGCCTCTTACCACAACTTGAAATGATTCTGTAAGTAAAAACACAGAAGAGTAATGAAAAATAGCTCAAATACAGCATTTCCTTCCAGAGTGATCTGAATTACAACATGACAATGGCTGTTCTCTGCCCTACGCCTGAAACACAACATTCACACTGACACTCAATATTCAGCAGCAGTGGTCAAGCACCAATGGCACTGGTGCTTCACAGAGCAACATTTGTCTCAAGATTGCTCCCGCAAGCATCCCATTGGCTCCCAATGCCTTAAGGTGCCACAGTAATACTGTGAGCTGTATTGACATGGCTGATGTCATCTCATGGTTCCTCCGTGGCTTTTGGGCCAGACACCTTTGCTAACCATAAGCACCAGTCCTTTCTCCTATCTCCACAGCAGATTGCACTTGGCTTTCAGCAGCAGCTCTGTTCAGACAGATGCAGACAAACAGGACTCCCCTCATAACCCCCCTGTGAATCAGAGAGGAAGCTTTGCATCTGGTACAAGTCCTGGAAAAACACAATCTTTCAGTCCGTACAAGAACTGAGCTGTGCACAGCCCCGTTAGCATCTGCTGTGCATGGGAATAACTAAAGACCCAGGTGCTGCAATTTTCTTTGTGCTCTTCCCCCACACCGCTGCCCCAGCAGTGGACACCACCAGTGACACCAGAAGAGACCCGCCACATCAGACAGTCTGCTGGCCAGAGCAAGCACTCCTAAACCTGCCCCTCAGTTGCTCTCAACTTCTGTTGCTTCAGTCCTGATGGTGGGGGCACCTGTGATTTTTGTCATTACTGTGATAAGCAACTGTGATTTGTTCATTTGAGCAGGAAAAGCATTGTCAGTTTTTTCAGCCAAYCTTTCAATGGTCTTTTTACTGATAGAGCAGTTTCACACCTGAGTAAAGCCAACCTAGGAAGGCTGCTGTCAGAAGTGAGATCCCAAATGCACACGCCCTCCACCATTGGCACCACTGATGATGTTGCAGCATACTGAGCTTGCTCACACACCTGAAAAATAACCCTCTGTTTGTTGCCAGAGAGATCAGTAAGGTGATCTGCCTGGCTGAGCATCTGCTGGGAACAGACGTGCAGGAGAAGGGAAGGGACAGAGACAAGTGGTGGTAGCATCAGGTGAGTTTATGTCTATCGTGAAAACCCCCCTCTCAGAAACAGGAGAGGTAATTTGAGGAAGAATGTATTAAGAAGCCTGTTTTCATTTCTCAGCTTCTCCAAGGCAAGCTTTTAAAGTTATTCCTTAGTAACCTATACGGGTAACACTTCTCGGAGCTCTGATAACAAGCACAACACAACTGTTTGTTGCTCTCCCTTCCCTTTTACTTTACACAGGTGGAGCCCGACACCAAGCCACAGTCTTCTTCCTCTTGGGGCCAGCCTGAATTGCTAAGCTAGGCACAAGATGCACCAGGAGGGGAAGCAGCAAGGGAAACTTCCCTCTAGGTCACAAAATGCACTGTAGCTGCTACACTGACCACAGAAATAACATCTTTAACACAGGCAGCTGGAAAGACAAATTTGTTGCAAGACAAATTGCAAATTTGTTCTGTGCCAAAAGTATTTTTGAAATCCCCTTTGATGCTACACGCAAGAAGCCAGCTGACAGCAGAGACCCACGGCACACARCGAGGGAAAGCCTAGAAGTTGCACTTTCACACATTAATCTCCTGCTTTAGCTGAATCCTCCACAGAGCTCGCTTATATCAGCCGCTGAGCAGCATTTGAGACCAGCCCAATACTAGGGGGATACCAGCACACCACAGGACCAAATAATCTTCAAGCTACACATAGAAAAATAAGAATAAACTGCATAGAAGTTCCCCACTAGCAGCAAGTAAAACCATGAACAAGGCCACATGCATTATCAATTATAGTTTGACCAACATACTAAAAATGAGAGGAAGACAATGTTGATAGGATTGAGGGGAGCAGTACCTAATTTTTGGTGATATGAGATCTGGCTTTCGATAACATTTCATATGACGCACTGCCATGTTATTTGTATGCTTTGGAGGAAGGACTTGTTATTGGATAACACTACATGAGGCTGAAAGGTGGCTGAAATACATATTCAGCTTAGTCTGCCTGCTCTTCACTATCAAATTACTGCAAGGCAAGCTAGCATGAAGATGTGGAGTTCTTTAACTTTTCCAGACAAACAGCTTGTTCTGGACAAAAAACACATTCTCACTACATTGAGGTCTAATGCAACTCTGGGTGAACTGGACAAGGGCACGGACAAGTTATGATCAAGCACTGGAAACCCACACTCTGGTTTTCCTCATGGTAACCTTCCCTTAGAGCAGTGCTCTGAACTGACACGGGCTGCAAGGAACATGGGAATCAGAGAAGATATTTTGGGAGGGGAAAAAGAAGGTATCTACTGGAGTGCATATTAAAGTGAAACACATGCTTTGGCACTTTGCTGAAGAAAGATGATCAATTTGAGCACTCACTGAGCACATCAAGAGCCAAAGACACAAAGCCAGCATCAGAATTTGGCCTCTTTTTTAAGGGAAGGGTTATACCTCCTGGTTCCCACTGGGGGTTGAGGGCACGTCTTCAAACAAATAAAAGTGGACTGTAGGGTGGATTCAGCTGCTTCTTACTCCAGTAAGAATCTGGAGTTACTCTGATTCATGCCTTGAGCCACTCTACAGTTAACCCAGCTGATATCCTGAGAGTTATTCTTGACGAGCATCCCTTTTTTTTTTGCCAGCAGAACTGAGAGTCATGGCCAGCCCCGAGGGCAACCGGGCCTTTGCCCATGTGCCAGAACTACCTGCCTGGGACCATACATTACCCCAGACTCGCTTGTAGCCAGCCCACTCCACAGTGACCTGAGCACCCAGATAAGATAATTTCTTYTTGTATCTCAATTTTATATTATAAAAGTAGCTTGCTGAAATAAAATTGCAATAAATTTTTTCTCCCTTCTCCTGAATGGATGGTCTTAAAAGGCAGCAACCACAACGGCTTAACTGATGGCTATTGCAGTGGYTTTAAAAAGAGGCAGCAAGTAAGACTTTCAACACAAAACATCAAAGGTAAAAGCTACATCTAGAAGTTTAGTCTTGTCAAGATAGTTTACCTCTCCTGCCCTTCTTTCCACCGTCACTGCCACTCTGCACAGTCAGTTGTGACTAACGGACTCGGTAGTAACCTGTCCACCAAACACAAGCTGACAATATAGTCTCAATACCAGACTTGCATGGAAACGTAAACAGCTGGTACTGGATTTGGTTGTTGCTGTTAACAAGTCTGCCCCTTCAGATGCTCTGGAGCATTAACATGTTCTGGATGATGGTCTGTTGAAATGGCTAATTCCATTTAATTTTGCACCCTGGCTCTGACTGCGTCCTTTTCTTCCTTAGTTACTGTCAGATCGTAGATTGTAGCTTTTGACAAGACAGCGAAGGGAAAAAGGTCAGCACTGAAATAACCAGGCGGTGCTGGCAGCGAGATGGTAGGTTGAAGCTGGTGTGCGCTGGCTGCGCTGTCGGCTTCACTTCTGTGACTCTGATGAGAAGCTGACGGCTTGCATCCACACCTGGTAGTTGATGTGGCCAGTAGGATGCCACATCCAACAAAACCTTTCAATCATATCTGCGTACCGTAAGCATAATCAAAGCAATGATGCTGTCAAACAGGATATGAGGGACCTCCAATTCTGCACTGATAGCCTGTTTACAGGCTGCACGTCTTGGTCACTTTAAATCAGAGGGAATAGGAAGGACCCACCTACATTTCTACACATCGAGGACAATAAATTTGCAGGGTCAAAAAGCATTAAGCATCAGATAGCTGTCATAACAGGATAAGATCAATTTGTAAATGGACTTGCCAGATAGCTTTGTCACAGAGTCCCACATGGAAGTCATTTCATCAGCAATTTACTAAACCTCTGGCAAGTCAAAAACGAAGCCAAGATCACCAGTCATCACCAACACAGTGGTAATTAGGAGTTGCAAGAACAGTTACAAGGAGTGCGTCAGAGTCTGCTCTAAGCCCTGATCACAACTGGCTTCCACTGAGCAACACAAAGCCCTCATGATCTCATACCTGATTCTAAAAATTAATAATAATGCCAAATAAAAGCCAAACTAATTACCATCTCCTCACTCAGATAAGTTTCATACAAAAAGCACTGACAGAGCCACATTTCAAGGATGTAAACAAGCAAGTTTCTTTGCTGGAGAATGTGATAATATCCTGCACTCTTTCAAAAGGTCTACTATTCTTCAATCAAAATTTTGAAATGCAAATTTCAATTACGTATTTTTTTAAAAAACAAAATTCCTAGCTTAGAAAAAACAAGGAGGAATGTTGCATTTCTAGAAAATGTTATGTTCTAATTTTCAGCCAGTTCAAAATGCAGGTGTATATATATTTTATATAGGATCCAATGGCTATATATCTTACCTATACGTTATCAGTAAACCACATTAGTAATTACCTAAATTTAAAATGCATTAAAATTCTGAGATGACTTCATAGGCTTCAGTATTTTTTGCATTAAAGTCCAAATAAAGTACATTAAAAAAAATAAATCACATTACATGGAGTAGAACTATATCTGACTATCCAATGAACTGGATTCAGGATCTGGATTCACACTACCATGAAAAACATTGTTCAATCCCAGGAGATTCCCTCCAGAAGACAGTGGTGCACATAGCTATAAAGATGAACCTCTGGCTGTGTTGAAGTAACTGGGATAATAAGGGATAATAAAGCCAAGCACAAGTGTAAATATTTGCAGCCTCATGCTGTAAAATCTCTTGCAGGAGTTCATTTCAGCTAAGGCTTGCAGGACTAGACTCATAATAAAAGCTATTACAGGCCATTTAACACGACAGTATGCACCATTTGCAGCTGCAGTTTTGGCTTCCTCCTATTTTCAAGCTCCTTGCTGCTATGATCAAACCTTCAAGCACATGAGATCCAAGCCTTCATGCCCTGGTGATTCAGCACCACACTTCACCCTGCGCCAGCCTTTGCTGGACTGCTTTGTCAACAGGGACAGAACAAACCTCAGAATTTAAGTGAAACAAGTGCTGGTATTTTGCTGAATCATCAGAGATACACAGAAACTGGTTCTGCCTGATTTACATTGCTCTTAATTGAAAGCCACAAAGACAATGAAAAACTTCTGCAGATGCAAGTAATGCAACATTTATTTTTTTTTTTTATAAGGAGGGCAAACTATTGTTAAGCATACTTGTGTATTTTTAATCACGTTTCTGATAAACTAGTTACCTAGCAAGCTTGGCAAAAAATGAAGTGGTTTGTACTCGTGAATCAGGAATCAAATGGATTCCTTTTGAAAAAAAGAAATTCTACTCTTTTTGCTGAAATATATCAATTTTTGAAAAGCAAATCTTTTCTTGAAAATTTATTTGCTCAAATACTTTAGAAAAATATTTTCAAATTTCCATTTGAAAAAATGGTTTCAAATTCAACTTTCCAATATTCTTAACATTGTTCCAAACAAGTACAAGGATACTACTGAAATCCTTCCTACTGGGTTTTACTCACATTTTCACACAGTTAAATGCAATTTTTGTTGAACAGGAAAGCTTGCAATAAGGTGTTGCACAAAAAAATTGTCTGGTATACATAAGCAAGCAAAAAAAAAGAAAGAATTTATCACTACGAAATAAAAAAAGCTTTGAAATGTCAAAGCTTTAAAACTGTTTTTTATCAACTCCACAAGGAGATTTTTAAAAGCAAAATCATTCCTTTCATTTTTCCACAGACAAGATTTTATCACAAACACCTAATCCACAATTATATATTTAGGAATAATTCAAAAGATACAAGGATATTTCATTTTAAATTTAAATACTCTAGGCAAGATCATATTGTGATCGACATGTGGAACTGAAGGTGAACAATTCCTCTTCTTTGTGATATTTATTAGATTTTTCCTGAGTTTCCATTTTTATCTGTTTTCAAGGTCAGCTTTCATGCATCATTGCTATTTTAGTTTTATGTGCTCATTTTTACAGTGTATAAGGAAATGAACACAAGACAGTAACATCAGATCTAAATAACCATGCTGTAAAACTGTACCTTCCAGCAAACTTATGGTGTCACTCTTACTCCGCTGCAAGAGCCTTTTACGTAGATAAAAACACGGCAAGTGAATTGCTAACGTAAACCAGAACAAATCCAAGTTAAATATACCAGACATGAAAGGCATGAAATTATCAACAGCTCCTCTGGGGATTCTTCACATTTACCATATACGCTAACAGTTCTTTCATTGCAAATAAGTAAAACATTGGTACTTTGGAAAACACATCGGGTATCCTGGCCTATGCAGTTAATTGTATCTGGTTCAATAAACCTAAAACTTCTGTGAATGTTTTGCAAAATCTTGTTCTAACTGCTGACGAGTCCCAGCAGATCCCAGGAACGCAGTCTTTCCAGAAATTTGTGAGACGTCGCCTTTAGACCCTAAAACACCTCGTGTAGTCTGACTTCATATCACTTCTGTCTCCTCAGATATTTCAAAAAGCAGTATCCCCAGTTCCCCGAGTGCTACCTCAGCCAACTCTCCAAGCTGGCATTCAGCCGCAGCAGCTACGTGTTTATCAGCACAATTTTTTTCTCAAGCTGAGAAGGGACACACAGAGCTTTAGCCATGGCCCAAGGGGATGCTCTAACACATCCACGGGCTTCAGCTCCGATACCACATTAGGTAGTTACTGACATTTCATCACTGTCATTCATTTGCCTTATCACACTGTTCTTGCGGAAACTTACCTCCTGCACAAACACTCGATGGTTCAGCTGCTAGGATCTCAATGCAAGATTTCTTGAGAATCTAAAAGATTTAGATAATAGCATTTTTGGTAATCATTTTTATCTATGCTTTATTAATACAGGAAAGAGTCCTCTTTTATGGGTTTCAGAATACCCAACTTACTGAATCAATTGTTCCTCTTAGGGCGTAAAAGCCTCCCGTAACTGGAAAAACATGATCGATGCTGTCAGCAATTGTTGACAGCTGCAAAGAAAGACAATCATAAATCATGAGGAAAACAAAATTACAGTGAATAAAACTGGGCCCTTTCATACTTGCTAACAGACATCATACTGACATGAAATGATTTATGCCTCAAGTAATTAAACAAATGCCTTCATCTGATGCTGTTACTTGTGCAGTAGTATAACAGAAAAACAAGAAAAAAGCAAGCAAAGTTACCTGAGTTTCATTGAAATCTTTCACTCCAACACAATAAACAATAGCTCCAAAGCTTCTGGCTCTGTTGGCCTAAATAAAAAAAAAATTGCCATTAAATGCAAAGCCACATCATAATCAATGGAGCTAGCAGTAAATGCCTACAAGTTTGACATAAGGTAGTTTGGGTGAACATGAAGGTGACTTACTTCTTGTTCTGCATAATAAAACTGAACGTCTTGCAATTCTCCATCCGTCAGAGCAATAATCACACTAGCGGTCCGAACTCCTACATGGAGATAGTTAACATATTGCACACTTATGACAAAAGATTCAGCAATGAAAAGGAAGTTTGAAGTGAGGCATTCCTTTTTGCTGACAAATAAATACAAAACCGTAAGGCCAGCCTCTCAGCCTAATTTGTATGGACTTTACTGGAGATATATCAGCTGAAGGTCAGATGCATAATAGCATGCAATAAGGCAAAACCTGTACACCGTCATACCACAAGCATCACTAAAAGGGAAGTACTGCTCTAATAAGGTCCACACACAAACTTCTCTGTTCTGCGTAAAATACAGCACCTACCCAGATTATATCTAGACCCTTCGTGGGGAGAAGTTGCAAAATGGATCTGCAGAGAGGGAGAGATTTCCTCTCTTCTCTTGACAAAGATGTCTACACAAATCTTGCCCAGAGATTGTGGTAAGAGATACCTCTGCAAAAGGAGCTTTTCTGCCATCCTACCTTCCCCTCCAGCAGACTTTCAAAGAGCAACCCCACTAACATGGCACGAAATGTGCTTCTGCAAGGGGTTCAGTCCCACACTTCTTGAGCTACAAGAGCTGTCAGTGAAGTTCATAGGAATTCTGAGCGTGTGAAAACCTTAAGACCAGGTCCATTGGAGAAAATTCATGTCTTGTGATGAGACATTTCATATCCCATCTAAGCTTAAGTGAATAGGTTATATAGCTATCCAAAGCCTACACATGTAATGCAGTATAGAATACAATACGACCTAGAAAAATGCAACTTGTTAACAAAATTAAACCAAATTAATGTGCAAACTATGGTTCAATCAACCATTCTGCATCCATAGTTCTTAAGCAAACTAACTAATATACTTACATGTTACTTTCGGGAAAGTATTTGTTATTTTTTCAAAATAATCTGTTATAATTTCAAGTGTCTTTCTCCATACTGTCTGAAATTAAAGACTGATTAGTTCTGACAGGTTTCTTATGCCATGCAGTCCTTCCCATGTCATGTCAGACACAGACATAAATCTTAAAAAAAAAAATGACCTGCAACTTGGGGGGAAAAAAATAGCTTGGATTCCCRTATTTTCTTTCTGCCCAGCGTGCTTTAAGAAGACTGAAAAATTGAAGATCTTGTTTTGTTTTGAACACTTGTTTCTTCCCTGATATTTTAGCTTATAAATCCAGATCCCATCGACTCCTTTTTCCTTCCTAATCAACTTACAGAATAGTTGATTAGTTCTTAGCTATATGTTACGAAGAGATACAATAGTTTTCAGTTGGACTCTTCAGGACTCTTGATTTTGCTGGCAGAACTGTCTGAGAAGCCACACAGAGCTGCTGCTGAAGACTCTACACTCAAAGCCTGTTTTATTAAAAAGCCACTGACCCACTTCTCCATCTTCCAAAGAGACCATCAGCCCACAAATGGGAACAACCTCACACCGGGGTACAAACCAGGCAAGAAATGTTCAGTTTAACTAATTAGGCCTTCTTTTGGCACAGACAAAAGACACAAATACATTTCCCTCTTAAGATTTAGTGAAAATTTACATTTTAGGAACTCAGAATCTGATCCCAAGTCATTCACGCCAATACAAAAGTCTTAGCTGATTGCACTCATACCTACACTAATGACAACGAGGACTTGGGCACACGAGGCAGACAGGGCTGAGTGCGTCAGGACAGAAGGGCACAGGAAAATCTGGGTACTCCTGTCCCCTGGGAGCGGGACAGGCAGTTCTGGCTGTAATGCTTTAGTCGGTATTCTGCACTGGGTCAGATCTGTGATAATACTGGTCTCCTCTGGTCTTAATAAACCATGAATCATGCATTTAAAAGTAAAGCTGTAGTCAAAATGGAATGTAGTGATTGTGTAACACAAATTCCCTCTCCAAAACTTCTCTTGGCGGGTTTACTGCAGGTCATATAAAGAACTATCATCCCTGTCTTTTCAATGCAGACATATAACATGAGTGATATACAATGCCTACCTCCATAGGTTTCGTGGTAAATCTGCTCGTTTGCCTGCAACGAGGTGTAGAACATTGTTAGCTTTTAAGTACAGCAGCAGCAAGCAAAGCAAAGTTTATACGAATAAATCAAAGAAAGGAGGTACTGTGATGTGTACCCTTTTAAATCCTTCATGCATGAACGTGTCTCCTCCAGGCACTTCATACTGAAGAATGTCGAGCCCTCGTCTTATGGCTTCCCTTTGGATAAGAAAAAACAGGAGAAAATAATTTTATTAAAAGTTCTGGGTTGTTTTGTTGTTTATTCCTGCACAACAGCTAGATTATGCACCCTGTCAGTACACTGCACAGAGTGCATACACACCAGCTAAAACATTGATAAACCCAAGATTTTTCAAAACCCACAATTTTTCAGCCAAACACCTATGGGAGCACAAAACTGGACATATGATACAATGTTAGGGCTAACACATCTTAAGGGTGCAATTCTGTCCCCGCTCCCTCATTCTGGTACACTGTCAGGCAGGATAAGAGTGCCAGATATTAAACTCTGACAAACTGCAGACAGAATGAGAATTTAAAAAACTTATGACCCTGTCACGAAAGTGGGACAAACAAAAACTCCATATTCAATCAATTATCAGGACACTTGGGATTAGGACTTTTCCATTATAAAGACAGAGGCCAAAAGATAAGAGAACAGGACGGGAATGATGAGAATTTCCTATCCTAGACCAGGGACTGATCAACCTTCCTGAGGCACAGGCTGCTCCCTGGTAAGAGATGGACTTTGGTACCATGATCCCTGTTGCATAGCTTCTTGCTCCACATACACATATCTGTTAACCAAGAGGATCGCTCAGGGAAATTAATAATTTAATCGATCACTGATCACTAAAAGACCCTGATCCTTGGCAAAGTTTTCATATATGAATGGAACACAAATAAGGCCAAATCACAAAACAAATATTCAACAGACAAGATGCAGGAAGTCCAAACATCAGCCCCAGATGCTATGGGGCACCCGTATTTTAAAGAGATAGTGAGAGCCTCTTTAAGCTCCATTTTGCAACTGGACATTTTAGGTGGCACACCCCAATTACAGAGGAAACAGGAGTCTATGTGGGACGAAGGTACAATCAGGAGCTGGGATTGGGGATGTCCTTAGGGCAAAAAGCCCATTTTTACCCTTTCAAAGTATAAAATGAGCTGAAAAGGCACACATAGTGATCCATACAGAAACAGGAGTTTAGGAGAGGGAACATTCTAATACCATGTTCAACATATTGCCACAGGGTTCCTGTCTACTTTCCACCTTGCAAAGAGCAAATCTACCTGGGAGAAGTAAGCAAGTTTGAGCTCTGTCACCAAGGTACAAGTTGGAGACCTGAGCCAAAACTCAGTGAAGCCAGCAGAAATGCAAGACCCCAGTGGGGTTTCTGTCTTTGGATGAAGCCCTGGTGTACAAAATGGAGGGGGACAGTCTTTCAAGGTTGCTCCAGAGCCCCCTTTATTTAAAGGGTGCACTATACTACTGAGGCCCTCTCACACAGACAGAGGCAGTAGCAAAAGCAAGGGCTTTAAGCTGAAAAGAAAGAAAATACCTAGAAATACCTCCATGATAGGGATTTCCATGTGTGAAGCAAATTAAACCCAAAGTTATTTGGGGTTTTTGTTCTGGTTTTTGGGGTGGGGKTTTTTTTTTTGGTATTTTTTTGGGGTCTTGGGGGGTTTTGTTGTTCGTGTTGGTTTTGGTTTTTTGGGTTTGTGGGGTTTTTTTGTTGTTTTTTTTGTTTGTTTTTTTTTWAAAAATATGATTTGGTTGTGAAGGTGGCAACAAGAAATTTGTTCCAGCCTCAGACTCTCTTTTTCTTAAGAAGCCTGTCGCTTGGCTGTGCAAACCACCTCTGGCACGGGTGCTGTCTGAAGGCAGCCCAGGAGAGGGGTGGGATAGCCTGGCGAGGCAGTGCTCCAGCACTGGGTACGACCGGCTGCTGGCACGAAGTTCAGGGCTTCAGGCCACTTCAAAGGGCACTGTGGGACTTTTCATACAGTCTTTCGCTCATCAACTCAGGGTCTGAGATCTCTTACACAAAAACTTCCCTTATTTGGGTAGTTGAGGACAGCAAGGACGTATGTGAATCCTTGACTGGAAACACGGTTTCTCCCTGAAACACTGCAAGAACAAACAGACAGCCTGGTGCTGCCTTTCGCTTATAAGGCTGAAAAAATGGTAATGGGAGACCCAAAGGCCTTCTAAGCCCTCTTCCGGTTGGAAATGGTGGAAAAGATTTCAGTTGGTGCCACACCGAGGGCTGAGATAGAGCTCTGAATCCTGGTTTTGCTGCTTGAGAGGAGGGATGAAGAATATTTCTGGATGAAAGCTCTGGAGTACTTGCCTGTTTTCGGTTAGTTTCATGACTGTAGTGCCTCGTGAAGAAAAAACAATGAAAGACATCCGCAACATTGGACTGAAACAGAAGAACAAGCCAGATCCACATCAGACACACATTCAGCAGATTTTCACTTGCTAAGAAGCAGTGAATGAAAAAATAAATTGTATATATAACAAATTAAAATATCATCTTAAGAAAACTTTACCTTATGAACTTCTCAGCTAAGCTTTCCACAAAAGAGTAGATCTCTGTCCAATGATTTCTGACACTTCCAGACCTGCATACAAAACAAATGATTACATTCATCTTATTTCACAGCAAAAATTCCTTGTTCCGCTCTGAATTTTAAGCCTGGGCTACCCCAAAGGTGGTTAGGGACACAGCGTCCCTAAACATCTATGGAGACAAGGCAGCAAACTCTGTTGAGGCTTCTACAGCAGTTGTGTGGAAGCTGCAACAGGAACCATCACGACAAAACCCACTGACTCAAAGAGAAGTAGAAATAGGTCTGAAATGGTTTACCACACAAATTCGAAACAAGTTCAGTAACTCTTCCATCTGCTTTTGTTGCTTTTATAACAAAATATAAATATTTTCTTCTAGTTTGGTTCATTTTATTTGACTTCACTAAATCATCTGCTAGCAGATTATTTACTTTCCTAGAGCACAGCTCTGCCCTTGCAGCCACACAGAAAGTCTTGACTGATCTCCTATTCTCCCAGAATGCGTGGGAGAATGTTTCCATGAATTACTGTTTGTTTCAAGAGGGAAAGCTTTTGAAGTAATTCTGAAGGGAAAGGCAGTGCTCATAGCTAATTTGCTGGACTAGCATTCTGGACAGTCAACCCCTGGCACCGTTACAGATTTCTTGTGAAAACTTGGGCAACTTAGTTACATGCACAAACTTACATATTCGTGCTTCCGTTCCCAATACACAAAACTGCATTACGGGCACTCCCTGGCTTTTTCCTGCTCAGGGACCCCCGCAGTCTGGTGGGCCTCAGACCTTGGAGCCTTGCATGTAGCAACAACACAGTACACAGCAACAGTAAATGACAGGTGATTTCTACCGTGTGGATCTACGCCATACACTTTCAAGCCTTTAAAAAGGCTACAAAGCATGAGAAGTCAGTGATTTTAAAAGCCCTTCCTAGGACTGTGGTGTCTATGAGAGAACGGCTCATTCACTTTCCTTGCCAGGCAAACTCAGGTGTCTTAGGCAGAAAGATATATAAAACAACAGCACATACAGAAGGATCACAGGGGCTTAGACATAAAAGAACTAAAAAAAATTCTAGAATTTAACTATTGTAAAGCAGTAAGTTTCCTCTAGCTGCTGTCAGAAATTTTTCTGTGTAAATGGATTAAAAAAAAAAGCGGGAGAAAATGATCCCATGTTACAATTCTCAGTTCTACTATGGGCTTTCCAAGAGACCCTATGCCAGTCACCTCTGCCCCTGTACATGAGGTACAGATCAGCATACAGAAGTCCACATAATATGGCACTGCCTGCCCTGCAACGGTGCTGGTGGAGTGGAGGAGAAGAGCAAAGATAAAGGGACAAGGGCCAAAAGGAGACCCCTGAAGTACATAAACCAGAATAAGCTTGGCTTGTGTAACCCTGTGCTTTCATGCTGCTCGTCTGTAGAACTGGTGATTCATTCACATAACAAAGTGGTTACCAAAGAATGAAGAAATTGCCAGGCACTGAGGGAAGCACCAGGGACTGCTCGAACCAAGGTTCCGGATCCTCTGCAGTTTCTGATTGACATGTGCTAGGCAACAGATGAGACATGATTATATATTCATGAACAGCACCAACGAAAGGTGCTGGCACTATTAGCAAATGAGCCCTTTTCACATCATTAAAAAATAATCCATGCAGATGTGAGGTACGTACTTTAAGCACTGCTTTTCCAGAAGAGATCTGAGGCAGTCCAACACCTATCATTCTGAAAGTCTCAGACTAAATCTCTAAGCATGCTAAACTCAAACAGATTTTCCTTTAATCTATGCAAGATGCCTTTGCAGCTCCTGATTTTTTTTTAAATTTTTTTTTTTTAATTCTTTCCCCCCTGGAGTTGATACTTTCAGTTTCATTCTGAGCTTGCCATCTCACTTAAGTCCAATTCTTGCAATTTCCAATGGAGTCACTTCCCTACATAGAATAGCCACAGTTTCTTGGAAAAGACTGACCTATTTTGGATGAGGTATCAAATTTCTACTGCCAGCTGCAGAGGCACTGATGCAAAAAAGAAAGTAGCAACGAATTTTCTTTATAACAGCAACAGATCATAATTTCCAGTACTTTCTTACGGACTGTCAGAATTACTTCCCCTCCCCCCCCCTTTTTTTTTTATCTACCCCTCAGGCAAAGAACAGCTTGGCAAAACAGCCTAGACATTAAAAATTCAAGAAAATTATAAGTCATTAATAGTGGAAAAACATGAAGACTTTTAAAGTGAAAATGCACAGATAAACTTCATACTGTGCACTTCCGTGTACTCTGACTATAATGAAACACCCCTTCTTGGATAGGGTACAGCCAGTGAAACTAAAAGTAACTAGAATTGGCTGTAATAAATCTATATGCCCACCTCTGAAAAGCTAGGGAGGTCTCTGTCATGGGCTGGTCCTCACGGGAAGCATACTGTGCTCCCAGAGCACCTGGCTGAGCATCACTGAGCTACAACCCTGATGAGCAGAGGAACTTCAGCATGGCAGCAACATACTCCTTCTCCCCTAGGAGGAATTCTGCATTCACATGTTGCTTATTAGCTGTGAAATGTCAAGGCCAGGCAAGCACACCAGACAAGCCATACTAGCAAGAAAATTGTACTGCTTCAAAATCTCATATAAAGAGTACCAGCAAAGTGGTCAGCATTTAATCACTTGCCCCACCACATCCTTCAAAACACCAGGTGCATCACCCCCCACTGCAAATGATGCCCAAGTGCCACGGATGGTAGTCACATCAAACCCCTCATGAACACTAGTGGGGGTGGCCTGGTTTATAGAAGAAGAAGATTTCCCACCCCTCCCCCCCAAACTTGCCTCTCGATATCCCTGTTTGTAAAGTCTATTTATTTGCTGTTTCTTATATATGTATGTATGTGTATGTTTTGGAAGCTTCTGGGGTTTGTCCTGATATAGTTTCATCTGTTGCCCCAGAGGCCTGAACCCACAAAACCAGCAATGGCAGTTTTAATGGCAGATTAAACAAAAAAATTACAATAATAAAATGTTTGCTGAACTATATACTAAGTTGCCAAATATTACTCCCAGCACTGACAAACAGAAGCTGCCCAACACTATTGAAAATACTGAGGCATTTCACTGCTTTTGGGATCTTATCTTTCACACTGCAAAATCACTTTTGCTGGCAGCATAAACTAACTTGCTGCCCTTCACGGCCAGATCAGACTAGGAGGTTTTTGCCTTGGTTTCCCATGGCAAGTGGGAGGCTCCAAGCATACTCTAACCTCCTTTATGACCATGGCCAGTGCTTGAAAGCCATACTCATTTTTAAGTCCACAGTTAACAAACCTAAAGAAAGCACAAGGTCTTTCAGTGATGCTCTACACCACAGCTTATTCTTGGACATGAACACAGCATGATTTTTACAGCAGGTTCAGTGCTTTTGTTGTTTCCCTTAGAACCTTACAATAACTAAGAACAAACAACAACTGAATCGGCGTACCTGTGCGAACAGGAGCCTCAGAAAGCTGGCATGTTGTCTCAAATTGCCATCAGTAAATAATCACTAACAGATTCCTTGCCTGGCCTGCTTGGTCATCAAATGATGCACTCCTGTAAGATTTCGGAGGAACTGTGAAGAATTCCAAATATTGAGGAAAGAATAAATGAAGCACAAAAAAGAGCAGCACTGTGCAGAAGAATCACTGGGTGCGAGACACACACTCGTCCACCCTCACCAGTAACTGGGGGAAGCGATGCAGCCAGGGCACCCTACACATCCTGCTGTAGAGGTTTGTACCGGTGGATCCACCAAGCCAGTGCTGTGGCTGTCTGCAAAGAAACACGATGTTACAGCCAGACCTGTCTTGTTGGCTCATGCCTTAGAGTTTTCCTGCTTTTCGGGTCATCAGCTACCTGGTTCAACGCCTCACATCAGTCAAAATGGCCACCGAGCCCCGGGCTTCCTCCCTGCAGTCTCCCCGCTGAAGAAGCCCAGTGAGCCTGACGTTCTCTGCAAAGTACCAAGCCCCACAAGCCAAAGACCTCTGTGGGCAGTGCCCCACAGCCTACAAGCAGCTCGTGTGCCTTTCAGCGTCGAGCGGGACGGAGGTTTCAGCCCTCGGAGGTTACATAATTCTCATGGCGAAGGAAAAGGCAAAGCCATAAACAGCTGCTGTGGGTAGCCGGAGCGCCACAGAAAATATTTCAGGGCCTGTTTCTGCTGCTGGTTCTGCTGTGGTAAGCCTGGAGTGGGTCCAGAGAAATAGCGGAATTTCCCCAGGCCCATACCTACGCAATCAGGAYCAGAAGTAGGCCCAAGCAAAGTGAAAAAACCCACAGGAGCCATTTGTTGTGAGCGTGCTCCCCGCTCCACCAGCTCTGTTCCCATTACACACGAGACAAAGAGAAGAGTCAGCAAACCACAACATAGGAAGGAATGTGCTCCCGGCCTCATCGGGACTCAGCTCAGAGTAGCAGCTGCTGCTGCAGCTCCTTCTTCCACTGTTTTCCTGAATTTCACATTGCTACCACTTGATGGGAGGGGAAAAGAGGAGGTCAGTGAGTATTTCTGGGGGCAGAAGGAAGTGATGTGATTGCAAGGCTTGATTCTGCTCCTGCTTATTTTGGAGTGACTCCTTCTAGCTTAGCGGAGCTCTCTGTCCGTGTAAGAACAGCGAGTATGTTAGAGTCATACCTGCCTCACTGCTGTTTGAGAAGACAACAAAGCGCGAGACAGGCTGGAAACCTCCTCTTCTTTCCTAACAGGCTCCCAGAGGCAGTGGAAGCTGGAGCCCGGAGAAATCAAGCAGCACAACCCTGGCATATGGGGTGCCACTTTCAGCCCAGTTACTTCAGCAGGCAAAAACCAGGAGGGTCAGTTGTAAGGTGTCTGTCCTAGGACATGTGTGATTCACAGTTACAGCTAAATTCACTGTCAGGAACCTATACAGATCAACCTGGTGGAATATACATCAGACCTGCAGCTTAGCAGTGAAAGTTAATAGCCAGCACTACCCAAACAGTAAATATTTTTATTACCACATGTACACAGAGAGAGGGCAGCAGGACCCAAAGCCTCTCCTCGCTGCTGAAAGTGAAAAAGTGAAACCCCTTGAAGATACAGAGCTGCCCTTTGTCCTATTCCCCCCCCCATGAATATTTGCCTCTGTTACAGATCAGATGAAGGCAGCAATTCCAGAGATCCTGGAGCAAGAAACAGACCCGTTATTACTGATGCTGGGTTCAGTCTGAGTGTGGTGTCAGGGGAGTACAACACCCATTGAGTTTGCCGGTCCCTGTAAGTCTCTATTCCCTCGAGCTAATAGTGGCCCTGTATACGGCCCATTGCTCAGAAATGTGGCACTTTGTTGTTGTTATTTGGAGAGCTCTTTGTGGCCACAACCACACTGTAGACAACAGAATTCTTGCACATGGCTAATAACAGCTCTGCAATAAAAGCAAACCCTTGGGGCATCTAGTTTGTTGTGGTTTCAGACATGCACGCGCGTGTTCATCCACCCCTCTTGCTCCCTTCTGAGGCAGCAGAGCATTCAAAGTGACAAGAATCCTCCTCTTCCAAACAACGCTTCTTGCAAGCATGGAAGGGACCTTGACTGGGTGATTCATTCAGGCAAGGAAGGACTAGTTTATATTATATGCTCCAAAGGCAAATAGAAACACTGGTGGAGACAGCCATTCTGAGACAGCCCTCGCTTCAAAGTACTTGTAACATTAATGAATAAGACAAGGGCTGGAATGGGGAGGGGAAGATACAGAGAAGTGACTGGAAAATGGATTTCTTAGTCCTAGGCCAGCACCCCAAGCACAGAACCCAAAGTACTTGAATCTAAAAGGTTTCATGACTAAAACCATTAATTTTATAGATAGCTTTTCTCCTGTAAAACTACTGACAAAGTCTGCGGCAACATTACTGACTTCTATAAGTCAGCCCTAAAAACATTGCCCATTGCTCCTACAGTAATCCACAAGTCCTATCCACCTGGTGCTATAGCTCTTGCTGCATACCCAGCCACCAAAAGAGCACAAAGTGAAATTCAGAAGCCAGGCTCAGACTGCATCCAACCACTTCAGATCTCCCTGCAAAGCTCCAGAGCTGCTCTGAGCAGCACCAGGCCTGGAAGACCCACTCTCAGCATCCCGGTCCTCTTCAGCACCACACAGGGAGCGAAGCAGAGCGCTCAATCCCAGTCGCGCCGCAACGCTCTTAACAAGGTGCAAACGATAACCAGGAGCAGTGAGATACAGCTCATGCACTGTTAATAACTCACAGGAGTCAATGAGTCCTACTACGCCTCATACAAACTCAAATTGCAATTCGCACCAGCGTTTGGCCTGCAAGCTTAGACAAAAGTAATGAAATTCTGTATCACTGAGCGCACACAAACCAAAATCCTAGGTCAGTGGGAATCTTACTGTTTACTTCCTTGGCTCAAGCCCCAAATAAATCAGATTTAGTTACATGCATAAATAGACTGCAAATGACAAGCTGCCACAGCTTTTTCTTCCCCTTAAATGTACACATTTTACGTCAAATTACCACTACCCATTAGCTTTGCCTTGTGTTTTATAAAGAATTTTTTTCTTGGGGCAGACAGGAGGAGAATTGGTTTTCTTGAATATTTTTTTCCTGCCAAAAGGCAAATCTGGCAGAATAATATCAGACAAAATGCAAACAAATAAAACCTGGTTCCAATAACATAGGTATGTCTGAAGCGGAATAAAAATTTGCTTTGGAACATTCCAAGCAATTATACCTGGTTGTAAGAAAATCACAGCACTGGCTGTGATATAACCACAACAAAGAAAGATACAAAGGCAAAATACCAACAGATTATGTTTTGAAAGCAATAAAGATATTGCTTTCGGGCAGTTGGAGAATATGAGAGGTGTCATGCAGATGATGTGGTTACATTATAAGGGGCAGGGGGGAAAGTCAGACAGAAAAGGAGGAAGACAGACACAACCATTTTTAAATATACATGTATTGTAATCAATGCCATCTAAGGAACAAAACTGATACTTTTATTCAGACAGCAAGTCCTCTCAATCTTAATAGGCAGTTGACCTGCATCAGGTCCTACATCTTACAATGAACTGAAGTCTGGCTGCAGTAGGTAGATATTCTTGCTTACAGAGAAGGGAGTTCAGCAGTGTTTTAAGTCAGTCAATATGAGATTTTCAAATGCAATTAAATTAGGTGTCAGAACATGTGTTCAGACACTCCGCCAGCAGTCCAATTTCCAACCACAACAACATTGCTGGCCACACTCTGCTCACGCACCGCATAAAACCAGCACACAGAACAGCATCGGACCGAGACAGCACGGAGAGAAAAGCTGCAGAAGTTCCCACAGGTCCAGCTCCGACCTAACACCCTTAGGCAGGGACTATGTGGATGTGGGAAGAAAGGCAGAGGGCTACAGTGAGAGCCTAAGGCCAAAAATACTTGTTCTCACTAGTACTTGTAATTCATGAGTGCTAAATTAATTCAAATCATTGGCAAGGAAATCACACAGGAGGGGGAAGGGGGACACAAAATGTGTTTACCAAACTCTCTTATTTGTTTGCTTAAAATATGGCATATTGTGAAAAAAATAAGGTATGTGGAGATCAGCAATTCACTATAGTTGTCTTAAAATGATAAAAGCTGGCACAGAATAGCAGCTACTGAAATGCCTTTTGTTCTGATGGCTTTTTGGCCTGCCTGAAGTGAGTTAGGAAGCATCAACCTGTTTCCCACCCGACACCTCCCTCCCCCACAGAGCTGGCTTTTCAAGGCAGGGGGGCACAGACCCGAAAACCAGGAAGGAGATGGGACAGGGTAGCTACTTTCCCATCTGATCAGAGGTTGTGCTCTTCCCCACCAGCTCCCTGCCAGTGATCTTCACCTCTGGAGTAAGGCTTACCGAGCTTAAAGGGAGGCAGCTGGAAAATGGATTACAAGCGAGAAGGCCTGACTGGCCACATTGTACTCATGTCTTTACCAAACTTGCTGTTGACAGGGATGCTCTTGGGAGCACAGGAGCCAAAGCAAAACTGATGTGAAAGGCAATATTGTTGTGGGCCCAAGAGGCAGGAGCACCATGAAGAGGGACTACCCAGCAGTTCAGGGGGAAGATGAGGAGTGGAGAAAGGGTAGTTAGGCGAGCCCCCCCCTAAAGAGTTAGAATCACTGCTCTAAAACTAAATCAGCCAGGGCCTTACTTAAGACATTTGCACTGCCATGGTCTGTGCTGTGGAACAAGAAAACATTTTCCCAAGGTTGTGCAGCTCATTTTTCCTCAAAATCCAAACTATATCTTAGCAAACATCCCAGCAGGAAAAATGAGAAAAATACTTGAGACTATCTCACGTTCTTTTTCCTCCCCATTTCCCATCCTGTCCTACAGTCAAAAAATAATCAAAAAAATTTCTTCATACTTGGTAAATACAAAATACAGACAGCTCTGCAGCTCTCGGATCTGCCATGTCAAGCATTGCCAGGAGCAAATATTTATGGCAGTTTTAAGTCCTTACTTTAAAAGGGTTTCTATTTGTTGCACTAATAACGAATCATAACAATGCTACCAGTCACTGTTATAATTAGAAAACACTAGAGGTCAGTCATCCTTTCTGCTGTGCAAGTGCATTTCAATAACATTACAAACAACAGCTGGATGTCAACAGCCAGGCAGGGATGAGAGAGAGTTATTTACATACTCAGGCATGAGGATGTCACTACAAGGCCTGAACAGTCAAGCAATCAAATCCCTAAGAGGACCTGTCCTCGGCAGTTTGGGATGGGACTGAAACAAGTTCTTCATGCACGTGGACAACCAAAGCAAATGAAGCAACCAAAGCAAGTGAGAAGTACTCAGGTATCCATTATGTTGGGCTTAAGAGCTATGCTTGTTTAAAGGTAAACACAAGATCTTTGATATCACATGTGACTTGATCTTACCCCATGCCATAGCAGAGATGGATATGCCAACTGCATGGTATACAGCATAAGATTGCAGACTCTAGGCAGCTGCCTCTGCAGCCAGCAAACGTCCAGTTCTCATAGCTTCAAGAGGTTTGCTCATTTAAGCATCCCCAGAGACAAGGCAGTCCTAATGTGGCTCTGGCACAGTCAGACAATCCTAAGGAGGATGGTGGCAGGTCTCCCTCCCACACATGCTGCTTTTCCCTTTCACCACACCAGCTTCTTGGACATCCAAGGCTTAGTTCCACTGCTCTGATCTTGCTTATCCCATGGAGTTAGCATAAAGGGCTACAATCAACTACAGGCAGAGAAAAACTGTAAGAAATCAGTGAGTTTTTCTTTTTTCTAATTGGCAGCATATATATTATACCAATAACTTCACCAGCAGATGATCTTTTCATCTGATCATTGCTGCCTGCAGGATTAAATCCCCACAGACTTTGCCTGGCAGAATGGAAACGAAAAATCATGCCCCAATAAAGTCATTGCAGTAACACACAGTGCTTACATGCATAAGGAGAAGGGTTTGTTGTCTTCTTCCGATTTGCCTCCTACTGATGTGAGATTACATCTTTCTATGGGGAACCAATGCAAAGCAGATTTAAAGTCATTTTGGTTCACCCAGGCTGACTTCAGAGACAGGGCCTGTCATTCAGCTAAAGAGCACGCTACGGGGTCACGGGATTAAAGCCTGGAGTTTTCACAGAGCCAATGCTTCAATCCCATTGTTACACAGCTAATTAAGGCTGAATGCATCTAACTCCAGACTGGCAAGGCACCAATGAAGGGAGGCAATCCTCAGGCCATGTGGGGATACTCTGTGGTGTATAGGGCTGAGTTTTTCTGGGGATTCTCCCATTAGAAGCCAAAATTCTTCCCAGATATGTACCACGTGCATGGATCCAATTCTAAAAAAATGTGTCCACTGCATTTTCAGATTTGACCAGCTGCTCCTGACTGGCTTCCTGCCTTCTCCCTACCAGGAATACCCTGACCCTTCTCAACACTAATGGATTATCTAGTTCCTTCCTGATGAACTGTCCCAAGATCCAGAATCTACCCACTCAGTCAACCCTCCCTGCCTCCATAAAGCTCCCTGTGCTGTGCCAGATGCCACAGAATACAGCTGGGACTAAATACCCCCTCAGCCAGTGCACCCCCCACCCCAAGTACCACATGCATTTGGTTACAGCAGGAAGGCAGCATGGGACCTATGGGTCCTCAGATCTGGCACTCTAATATTACCCATATGGATTGTAATGCAATCTCATTGAGGCCAAAAGCAGCTTTGCTACCGCATTGCCACTGACTCAGTAAGAGCAGGGATGGATTCTAAAACCATCCAGGGGCCCAAGTAACTTTTACTGCAGCTTTTTACCGAAGAGTTCTTCTTTCAGTTTGTGGCTGAAGCCAAAGAGAATTTTCCCACTGGAACCGAAGTGTATGACTTTTACTTCAACCATGATCAGACCCAGTCTCCAGTGGACCAATGTACCGAGAAGATCGCACCGGAGCCAAGATAAAAGACCTGTATCCTGCTAGAAGAAAATGAATGATTTCATGTCCACAATGCTGAAGAGGAACTTGCTTACACAACCAACTTTCTATTGCTTGACGTAATTCTGAGCAAATCACTCTCTTCTCTGCCTTGATTTCCTCAAATACAACACAAGTGATAACAGCAATCACACCAGTAAAGCACTTTCTGAGTTACACATGAAAAGTAGCATACGAGCACAGCATGGTGATTGCTAGGGGTACACAATGCCATTTTAGAGAAGGAAATCGCACTGTGGAAGACAGATACCATGTCACAGGGAGAACCCATATTGCAATCACCAACATTTATTGTTACAGGGAATTCAATATGGGAAGTGAGCATAACAACAGTACCAGTCACTTCTTGAAAGCCTGGCGAGAATGAATTTGAGAACTAACACTAGCCCCCCACAGAGCTCTTTCTAGACCACAGGAACAAGTTCTTAGTGAAAAAAAACAAACCAATGACCATATGGTGTATTAGTGCATCTTTTAGAAAGGCAGAATGCCTTTGGTCTTCAGATCCTTTTGCTCTAAAACCAGAATCACTACTTAATGACACTTTTTTTCTTCTTCTTCAATATGGGAATATACTGGCTCCTGAGTGACGGTGGCTTTTTTTGCCTCACACAGGCTGTGCAGAAGGCCTGATGGACTGAACAGTTCTCCCAACCGGGAAATAGCACAATGCAGCCTTCATACCTGGCTTACGGGTAAGAATCACAAAGAAAAGGCTTCAGTCTTTCATAATATCACGTCACATATGTAACCCAGGATGCATTAGATAACACAACCATCACACTGAGCATATGTGGGAGACTAACCATTTATTCCTGGAGTTTAACTCTTGGCTGTCAAGCCGAACCAGTGCACCAGGAGAAACAGAAACTCGTGCCTTCTGAAAGACAACTGTGGGTGCACCAGTTTACCACTCACTTTGCTAGTGCTTGCTATAACATGCCTATGAATGTGAGCTTAACCATACCCTCTGGCCATACCTAAATTGGGCTAACATAGTATTAAAGAAAAATATTTGCCAACCTATTTTAATAGATGTAACTCAAACACAGGTTTAGACAATTCCAAAGAAGTTGAGCAGAAACGAGTTTTAAAAAACYTTACAGGGAGTCTGTAGAAAAGCAACCACTACATACATGCAGTCTAGTCTTAACTTTAGGTAGGTCTGCACAGCCTAGCACTGCTAAATCCCACAGGTGACATCTCAGTGCTTAGCCCAAACTCCAGGAGTGTGGGGACACTGACCAACGTCCCCTCAAATCCAACGCTCACAGTCCATGCACCACAACCTGAAGGTGACCTGATTTCCCAGGTTTGCATGTGCAGCTAACCCAGGATAAAGCACAGTGGTCCCCTAAATGCTCCACTTGGGAAACATGCAAGTTTTGGGGAGCAAAAATAAGGATCCCGCCCCGCACATCTTGTTTGGCACCAGGGGAGGTGGGGGAAGGCACCCGGGGAAACAACGTCCCTGCTGCTGCAAGGAGGCACTGAAGGGTGAATAAACGTTTTTAAATGCGACTGTCACTTACTTATCCAGGACGAAGTAGAGATCAAAGGCACCGTGACAGGAGCGCTGCTCTTCTTGCTCTTCCTCCTCCTCCGGCCGGGCGCAGGAGGTTAGGCTCCCCATTGCCAGCAAGCAGCAGCATAAAACCGCTGCTTTCTCCACGCTGCTCCTGCAACTCGCCATCTTTTCCCTTCCTTAATTCTTTCTCCTCCCCCAGTCTCTCTCTCTCGCTGCAGACCTTACGGGCTCTTCGGAAGCACCGGCGGGGAGGGGGGCAAGGAAGAAGAGGGGGAAAAAAAAAAATAAAAAATCACTAACTTCAGGATCTCGGCTCAACCCTGCGTGCTCAAGGCAGCCCTGCCCGCCGGGCACCGGACTGCTAGCTCAGGGCTGGGGGCTGAGCCCGGCCGGATGGTCCCCAGAGCCCCGACCCCATGCCCCGCCGCCTCGGCGGCTGCCCCGAGCGGCTCAGCCCCGTCCCGCACCGAGAGAAGCGGCTCCTCTCGCAAGGGCCAGAGGCAGGAAGGGGCAGAGGGAGGGGGGGGGGGGGACAGGATCTTATGGGGGAAAGCTGAACTGGGACTTTCCTGTTCCGGGATACCGAGGTGGGAAAGGCTGCTGCGAGAGCGGGACCGAGGTTAGGGACCGCTGCGCCCCAGCCCCGCCGCCTCCCGCGGGCACAGGGCGGGCGTCCCTCCCTCCCTCCCTCCTTCCCCCTCGGGCCGCCCGCGGGGCGCCTGGCAGCCGCAACGGGGAAGCGAGCGCAGCCGCCCCCGCGCGCTGCCCCGCGGAGGCGGCTCCGCGCCGGCCGCCCTCGGAGAGGGGCAGGGGGGCTCCGCCGCCGGAGGGTGGGGAGCCCGGCCGAGGGCAGGGGTAGCTTAGCTGTACTCCGGGGCATCGCTGCGGATCCCGCTCTGCCTCTCGCCCGCGGACTCTGGCAGTGACAGGGGTCCTGAGGCGGCTGGGGTTGAGGGGCGTTAGCCGCCGGGGCGGAAAGTTGCTGTAGGAATGATGGGCGTCATTGCAAAAACCTGTGACAAACCGGGGCGGGGGGGGAAGGACGACGCGAGGGGGCACTTGTGAAAAATTGAGTTCCGGGAGATGAGTGCAGTTAAAAAGGTTATTGCCTGGGGGTAGGTGTAAGGACAGGTTTTCACGACTCTCTCATRCCACAGCAAATTGTTTCTTTTCCGTGGTAAAAAAACTTAGTTTACTCACACTGGAGCCTGCACACATCCTGCAGGCAGTGAGTAATGATGAAACGAAATCTCTTAATGGAGGCTTTGCACGGTAGCATAATCACTCCCCGCCTGATACACACAGGTTACAAAGCACTGCCCTAAAGAGCTGACCCAGCTCATTTGGATGCTGCCTCCGAAGTTTGAAWAATTAGTGGCTTCCAGCCGCTTCCCCCTCCCCCACACCCGTTGCAGCCCCTAATTAATGACAAGAGCCACGGGGAGGGATGCGAGCAGAGTCACTTTGCATGACAGAGTTGGGACTAGACGTTTCTCTCTCTTTCTTGGGGAGGAGGGGTTTCTGAACGCGAGTCAAGGTCGAGGGAATCCATCCCCTGAGGGGGGCCGGCACGCTGCCCCATCGGTACTGCCCCCCAAACACCCAGCGCTTCCCTGGGGGCCTCTTCACCCGGCGAGCGAACGATAACGCTCCGGCCAGGAGCCGCTTTTACGTGCCAAAAGCAAAAAGTGACACCTCCTCCCCCGACAAAGCTGGCAGCCCAGGGCCCGCAGGGCCCACCCGGGCGGGCCTCAGCCCGCTGCCCCGCGGGGAGGCGCTGGAAGGGCTGCGCGGTGTGGGTGTGGGCCTCGGCGTGTTCCTCCGCAGCACACGGCAGCTCTGTCCCGGGCCCGGCCGGCTCCGCGGTAGGTGTGCGGCTCCGTCGGGAGGCGGCGGGCCGCCCCCACGCAGCCGGCGGGCCCTTTCCCTCTGCGCCCGACAAGGACACGCGTGGACGCGGCGCGCCTGCCCCCGCCGCGCAGAGCCCCTTCCCCGTCGGACCCGGTGGGACCCCTCCAGCAGCCCTTCGCGTGTTTTGTGCGGTGTAGGTTGCCGCCCGCAAGTCTGAAATAAAGTTTGCACTGCGGGAAAAGCATCTCCGTTTCAGTTCCCTGATTCTGTGCTGGACCGAGTTCAGACACGTTCAACCGCGGCGGCGGTCGGGGACTTATCAAGAAAAGATTAGAGGGTCCACCGGTTTTCAGCCGCTCGCCCAGTTTTAACCATGCACAGCTAGAAGTTGAATGCACTGCTTGAGCTAACCACTTTAAAGGTTTTTGTGCACTGGCCAGTTGAGACCCAGCGATTACTTAGATCATGGAGAAATACAAGAAACCCACATCCTCCCTGGTGACATTCACAAAAAATGCGCAAGCGGCTGCTGGGCAGCAGGAATCCCCCCTTCCTCCCGCTCCGCCGGGCTTCGGCCTCGACGGTGCCCACTAGTGTCCGCAGACTGCACGGTCCGCGGGAGCCGCAGCCCCGGCACCGCGTCCCGGCCGCCCTCGCTACCCCCTGCCCGAAGCAGCCCCCCTCCCCAGCTACCGGGGCCTAAATAACGAAACAAAAATGCTGATAGCTTCAGATTTCCTCGGTGCTTCGTCAATATCTGATTGTTTCGTAAAATAACGTGGCAGACTTCAAGGCAGTCTCCAAAGCAGAATGATAAGGCACTACGAGGAAAAATTTGGCAGTAACTATTTTCTGATAATGTGCATTGCCCTCCTCTGACCACTAATAGATCACCCTACTCCGCGAAGAGAGCAGACTGCCTGACCTGCCTCCTCCAAAGGCTATGCGGTCCCGGCGAGGGGGGAATCTTTTAGCAAAAGCAGTGGTACCACCGCGATCGGCGCTGGCTGGCGACTGCCACCATGAGTGCTCAGCCGACAAAACGCTGGGGAACGTGAGGCTAGCGCCTTGCTAGCCCCCCTGCCCTGCCCGCCCAGCCCCTGCGAGGAGGGCCGGGCACGGCGGGGGCCGCGGGCTGTCCCTGCGGGGCCGCCTCCCGCGCCGCAGCCTCCGGCCGCCAACGGCACAGCAGTCTTCCCACCTGGATGCGACCCGCCAGCGGCTGTCGCTTGCACCGGGCCATCCTGACGGGTCCGAAACGGGAGGGAGGTGTGCGTGGGGTTGGTGCCTTTGCCCAAGGGAGCGGAGCGGGGAGGCAGGGCGGGCCGGGCCGGGGGCGCAGCCCCGGGGCTGCCGGTGAGCCGGGCGCTCGGGCTCACTTGGTCGCGTGTTGCTCGAAGGAAAACCAAACCAATCGTCAGCTGAGCTGACCGTAAGATGCGGATCTTACCCTGGGACACAGGTGACCTCAGTGCACTGTCTCACAGTGATTCAAGCTCCGTAAGGCAGGTGACAAAGTCTAATTATCCCTCCCTACGCCTTCTGTAGGTATTTGCATAAAGGCTGCAAAAATACAAACTCTTGCGATACGAAGTGCAGTGGGAATGGTTCATCTCGGTTTCCTGACATCTGCACCCCAAATCAGAAAGTTTTTCCAAGGAAGTATGAAGAGATGCCACCGGCACATAAGCCGGTCGCTGAGAGGCTGGGAGGATGCAGATCTTCCCACARCGGGGGTCAGCTACCAAACCCCCGTTGCACTCTGTAACATAGTTGTTCGTCCTGCCTGAGCTGAATTTTAAAAGAAAACGCAAMCTCTTTACTTCATCCTCTTTAATCCCTGTAGCACACAACACATAGAGCGTAATTTGCTCAYTCTGTTGGTATAAGATTACTCTTTAATTGCAGCGAAAATCCATCCTTTCAAAAGCATTAGAGGGTTGACGTTTCTTTTCTCAATACAAGCCAATATTCAGATTACATGGACACTAATCAAATAACCCGGGTTATTTCATTTGTCAACATGTTCATAAGAATTTTCTACCAGGCGTTAAAGGCATTTATATGGAACGACATCTTTCAAAAGCAATGTCGCTAGTCCAGGTTTAGGGAATATTTGATTATGACAAGACGTTTGATGGTTTTATTTTACATACCAGCTGTGCCACAAATCGTTTCATACCTCAAACAAATTCCTAATTTTGTATCCTGCGAGTACTTTCTATGAAGCAGTAGTTTCATTTTAAGCCATTCTTGTCAATACCTGCAGCTCCTAGAATAGCCTTATATTCAAAAGCGTTGCCAGATGCTCTGAAGGACAACTGGCAAGAAGGCTTTGGAGGTGGTTTTGTTTGCTTTTTTCCCCAACTGTGAAAGAAACTCCTCTTCTTAAAGTACCGTTACGAGGGGGAATCCCGTCCGCCTCCTGAGCCCCCCTCGCTGCGGTTCGCAGCCGCTCCCGGGATGGCTTCTGCCGCGGGAAGGGCCCCGCGTCCCCCGCGGGCGGGGGTGGCAGCGGGTCCCGGGGGAGGGGGACGGCTCGGTGCCGGCGGGGGGGCCGGGGGCAGGCGCTGCGGGTAGGCGTTTCCCGGGGTCTGCTCTGGGCGGGGAGCCGTGGCGGGGGAGGAGGATGCCGCCGTGCTGGGGCGGTGCGGCGGCGGGGGGCTGCCGGCGCGGATCTTGGGGGGCCGGGCGGCCCCGGCGGCGGGGTGAGGGCTCTGCGGGGAGGTGGCCGTAGCGGGATCCTGGCAGCGGGCTGCGCCCTGCGCGCCGGGAAGGGGGCACGGCGGGGACCCCGGTGCCGGAGAGCCCCTCTCCGCGGAGAGGCCGCGGCGGGGCCCCCAGGTGAGCGGGGCCGGGGCCGGCGCGGAGGGGGCCGCGGTGGCCC
>JASVER010000014.1:413921-463227 GCA_030449065.1 Oceanodroma leucorhoa | reverse complement strand
CGTCCCTCCCGCCCAGGCTGCGCGGGCGCGGAGCGCTGAGCTGCGCTCCCGGAGCCGGTGAGGGCGGCAGCCGGGAGCCGCGGCGTCTCGGGCCGTGCCGGCGACCGGTGCGCACCGAGGGGGCGGCGGGGGCGGAGAAGCGGCCCGAGGGGGTCCCCCACCAGCCCGGGCGCTGCCGCTGCGCCGGGACCTGCCGTGCCCGGGGCCGGGCTGCCCCTGGGGGGGGGGTTTGCCGGGGAGCAGGCGAGGGCACAGGGGTGCCCCTTGGTGACTAGTACTTAACCCCGACCTTGTCACTGCCCGCTTCGGTGCGGCAGCGAGGGGCCCCGAGGAGAGCCCCCCGGGCGGCGGGTGCCGCCCCTGAGCTGCCTGGGGGCGATGCGGAGGCGGCTCAGGGCGGGGGGAAGGCGGCCCCCCTCGGCAACCCCGAAGGTGGTAGCCCTTTTCCTCCCTCCCGGCTCCTCTTCTCTCGCCGAGACCTCTGGAGCATCAGTTGCCCTTTTTATTGGTTGCAGCTCTCCTCATCCTTCCAACTTCGACAGGTGATCAGAGCATCGTGGCGGTTTTAGGTACTTACTTGGGGTCTAATTGCTTTTAAGAGGCTGATGAGCTTTCTTTGGAATAGCTCACATTGTTATTCTCTATTTGCATCTAATATAAGGATATTCATGTTCCGTAGTAGAAATTTCTTACTGGTTAAGTAAGTCAGAAGCTGCTATTGTTGTCACGTTAAAATGTCACATTGATCTTTACATTTGCAAGTCCTTCCATGAAAAGGTTTCGGTAGGAATTCAGTCCACTAGAAATGCTTGAAGCATTATAATGACTTTATTCTGTGATCCGACAGGTACTAGTTGGAAGAAGTGTCAATAAAAACTTGATGGAAGACATGATTTTTAAATAGTTTTATATTTTTAATATAGTTGCTCTTAAATAAAAAAGAGGTTGCACTCATGCATGGAATKCGGAATTTGATAATAAATTATTGCTCAGGAGCTATCCCTTATTTTTGGCTTTTAAAAATGCAAAATTTAGTGCTTGACAGCTCTTGTTGCCATTTATTAAATATAATTGGTACTAGAGAGAGGGATTTATTTAGGCAATAGGAAGATTGGGAGATTACATATAAGATTTATTTCTTTTAATGTGTAAAATTACACCAAAGCTTAAGCTGCTCTTTGAGAAAGCAAATTTATTCTGTATTTAAGCATCTTCCAGTATTTCAAAGCAAAGTAGAGCTGCCTTATAGAACTCTATAGAGATATTATCTTATAGAAAAAAAATAGCTTTATAGCCACAGAAATATTAATGTAAAGTCAAAACATTACTTTAGCTTCTATTATCTGAACACAGTATAACCAGATGAGAAAGTACAAAAATAAAATCTGTGTAAAGAATTATAGATTGTATGGAAGATTTTGCAGAAGAAATTATTTGACTAAATCCAAGTATGTTATATGTGGATATTTCCATGTCTGTAATGACGTAAATCAGCTAATATAATTTTCCTACAGCACAGTCAGATGCTACTTGCAAATGCTATTAATAAACACCAGGTCAAAGAATAAAGTATTTTGTTGGGAAACAAATTATTTTAGGTCAGACCTATTTTAATTTGCAAAATTTGCTTTCCATTAAAAGGTTTCTTTGCTTCACTGTAGTGTAAAATAAGTTGTTTATGTTGTTCCCCACCATTTCACATTACATAGTGTTCTTCAGCTCAGTTATGTGTTGTTATTGGCGTTGACACTATGTAGTAAGTTTAGCATTAATGTAAATAAGATTAATGTAAGTTAATGTTACTTAGTACTGTTGAAGAAATCTCCAGTATTATCCATGTGAAAGTGACTGCTCTTAGTTTTAAAATATTTCTCTTTAAATACAGATGAACTTGCAAAATCGCAGATTATATAGCTGTATGTATAGCTATATGTATAGTTGTGAATGCATGTATGTATATATATATATGTGTACAAATRTATGTATATGCTTACACAGCGATATATTAGTTTCCTGTCAGAAAGAAACATTTGAACAGATATAACATTTTTTAAAACCKAGAGCTACCGAAAATAAATAGCAGGACTGTTAAACAAGAATGTACCTTACGTATCTTGAACATCAATCAGGTAATGTAATTTCTTTTAATTTGTGAAAAGGAGATGTGAGTGTGAACTGTATGAAGAGAGAGGAAAAATGATTTGTGGCTCTTTTCACAAGTTACATGTTTTGGTTCAGTCTGTGTTTGGTTCAGTCTGGTTGTGTTTGGTTTGGGTTGGTTGGTTGGTTGGCTGCTTGTTTCTCTGTTTTCTGTGGCTAAACATAGGGAATGGTGGTTTCATCTGCATGGATGCCTGGGTGAAGGAACAAACGMACAAATCTGTGTGAGAACAAATGTGTTAGCACAAATTGCCATGATCGGGGCTCCTATTTATGTGAATCAAACAAGGATTTTGCTGAAAGTGGATACACACATCTGTGTGACAAGTAACTTTCTTACACTGTGTTGACAGACGAATAGTTGCCTTCTCTGTTCCCTCTCCCATGGAATAACTTTGTTGCTTTAAAATGCGTGTTTGTTGCACGCTTTTTGAGTGTGAGAAAAGTAGAGGCATTTTTACACCTGCCTTCTCTCCCTTCCTGGTTGTCCCCTGTAAAATTCAAAACTCCTGTGACATTTTGGGGCATTATGTCTATTGCTGAATGGTGAACAATGCCAGAGCAGCGGGAGCAGAAACCAGACCAAGYCTCTTTAGGTGACCACTAGCACAGTTCAGGTGTGGAATATGAAATACTGCTCTGAACTGAAATATATCCATACAGTGTACTGCATGTACTATGCAGCTGAAATTATGTTAATTCATAACATTTACAGTCTGATAATCCTCAATCCTGGCTGAAGAGTTAAAACATGCTCCCTTCATCCTACAGGAACCCTGTTTTTTAGATCTTTATCCTACAGGAACCCTGTTTTTTAGGTGTTAGGCTTTGAAACCACAAGAGCCAAGTGGTGGATAAAGGTAATGCTTCCATTAGTCAGAACAGCTGCAGTTCAGTGAAGAGTCAGCCCTTCAGTACAGTGCCCTGCACACAAAAAATGTCTTTGAAAGCCAGCAAGCTACAGAGCTGTAGTCAAATCCTCTTTATCCACAGGTGGATTGTCTGACTTATGAATGAGTTGTACAAGCCAGTACCATCCACCAGGGCCCATTAGATCAGATGCAGTGCCAGACAGAAGCACTAACTCTGCCTCTGGGGCCAACCCAACTGGAAAGGAGTATTGACATTTTATGCATCATGGAGCCAAACTCCTAGACCCAGTCTGTCTGAACCWCTGGGATAGCAGAAAATAAAGATATTTCATCCTTTCTAATTAGGGCAGCATGGTATTACTGTTGCTCATTGTCCAGCTTGAAACATCAAGAGCCCTCTCGGTGCCTGCACTGCATTTCTTGTATTCAAGCACTGGGAGGTGTGGAACAGAGACCTCAGTGACTCTGTCACTCATGCTCCACCAGGTGATTGAAAACCTCCAGTTTACTACAAGGTCTGCTAAATCAAAGGCGGCTTCACATGGAGCTATGCAGATACTGTTGCACCACACATCCCAGCAAATCAGTATTAAGCAGGCTCTCCTGCTATGTGGGATAGCCCATTCCTCTCCTGCCCACCCYGTTTCCTGCCATGGAAGATAGGTGCAGTAGAAATAGGGGTTCAATGTGGAAATTTCCTAAGAACATAGGGAAGTTTGGTGCTGAGCTGCTATTTGAAAGTCAGTGGGGCTAGGGTACATGACTGTACTGGGACTTGCTCAAATCTCAGTTATTTTCTCGTCAGGCTAGATCTGACGCTCAATCTCAGGCATTTTGTTCCTGGGCTTCAGGTAAAGAGTGGAAATTGCATCCTTGTGGTGATCTTGGAGAAGTCATTCAGTCCACATCTACTTTGGAGAGGCAGATCTGCATGTCTGTGGGGCAGCTACCATGCTTCAGGAGAGAGCCCACTTCAAATTTCTCTATCCTCAGAGAAAATAAGAAGCAACTTGGAAGCTTTTCTTTTAATCTGCACTTCCAAATGGCTCCTGTATTTTACAAGGCTTGCTTAAGGCAAACGTGGAGCCTGAGGTRTTTAGTCATTTCCAAGCAGGGATTTTAGCTCTGTCTTCTTCATTATTCCCACTGAAGTTTGAGAGATTGTTCATAATAAAAAGATTTGGCAGCTTCGTGATTCACTAGGCTGGGTATCCGGCCAAGATATAATGATGGTTCATCAAGAGCTGTCAGCTTACATTGCATGTACTGGGGATTTCAGGTGATGGAAGACAGTCTGAAGACCATAGAGCCTTAAAATAGTAAGAACTGGAGAACTGTTCCCTGAAGATATCATGAAGATACAACAACAAAATTGCGATCACCCTATAAGCTTGGAGRTCTCTGATTCACAATAAGACCTCCAGATTGAACTCACACTCCAGAAGGGGCCAGTTTCTGGAAGCTCAAAGTAGACACCGGCCTATTCACTCCGAGCTGCCTCATGATCTTTTCAGGGGATGCTAGGCAGTGAGTTTCCCTGTTTCTACCCGCTATTTTTAGCGGCTTGTCAGGTCAGAGTCGTGCAGTTGCTGTACCAGAAGGTATGATGAAAGAAAGCTGGGGATGCCTGGAATGCCAAGAGAAAACCATTTTCATGCATCAGGCTAGTTCAGTCCCAATTTTATTCCATTCTTTTTAGATTCAGTTCATCTTTGCAGTCAGCAAATTCCTCCTTGATGCATTGTTGTATTTCCTTCTTCTTCTTCCCAGATGCCTAGCTCAGGCAAGCTGCAGGGAATAAGTCATCCCAGGAGTACAGGGGATATGTTCACAGCAGCAGTACATCAAGGGCTATGAGGAACTGAGAAGAGAGGTACTCACAGTATGCCCCAGTCATAGCCCTGGACAGCAAAAATATTCCAGTCTCCACAGGTTTTATTATCATTATCTCAGTTACTTTATCAGTGCTAATTGGGCTGTTCTTAATGCATAGATGAGAAGTGTCTCATTGGCAGGAAAGGGCCCTCCTTGGATCAGCTGCCCCCTTGCTTCTACGCAGAATTGGTGCTGGGATCCAAAATTGTCACCGGTGAAAATGGGAGGATGAAAGAGCATACTCAGAGCTCAGAAATTCAAGGAATATCGTCTATAGGCTGTTTCTCAAAGATGGACAGGTTGCTAAATTTGAGACTCAGAAATCAGTGACACATGGCTAGTTTTCTTTCTTAAAATCAACAGCAATTCTTTTCTTTTTAAGGTAATCCAAGACTTCTGTATACTCTGCTTGGGATATAATGGCTGTCTGAGGGGTAGCAGCTGGCTTTGTTCATCCCAAACAGGCTGGGAATGGCAGCACATAGCTATATCTGCCTGTCCTCTCCACGTACACTTGTACAATTTTCTTCATGTACGCGGGATTTTCAGCAGTAAAGGTATGAAGGAACCACTTCATGGCCAAAAAGAAACACCTCCCAGACCTGTGCCCAAGCTGAGGCACAGAAGCTGTCCTGCAGCAGCAGTGAGCTAAAAGAAATTACCTGTTTAGACTTTTCATGCTTTGAAAGGACCTTCTTGGCTTGTAATTTAATAAATTTAGGAAACAGGTTGCAGTTTCTTTCAGGATTTATTTTGTGGGTTCTGGAATTACTTACTTCATCTTTTAAAACAAGAATTATCCATTCCTTTCCTTGATTTCCTGCCAGTTTCCTTCAGTTTTAGTTTTGATTCTTCTCCTTTGCAGTTCACAACTTGAATAAAAAGAGAGGAAAGCCTTGCACAGAAGGAAAGCAAATGTATAAAACCCAAGAAGTGGATTTTCTCACTTTCCTGTCTCTGATTCCCTTGGAATTTCCTTCATGTCTTAAGAATCCTCAGTTCCTTATAACAACAGAGAATAATAAATGCTGCAGACAGAAGCACTCTGTCTGCATCAGCTCAATTCCTTTAATATCTGTAGTTTATTGTGTGTGACACTGCATGTCTGATCATGGATTCCTCAGACCAACAGACCTCCTATTGAAATCAAAGGCAGTTTTGGCAGCGCCCACAGGAGTGCATTGGCACGAAGTCACAGGTTATGCGCTTCAGGGAAAATGCCACCACACTTTTGAGTAGAGAGGAGTAAGTTAAAAGGTGAAGGAAATTATGGCTCCAGTATTTAATATATCTTTTTTTTTTCTTTCCTTTCAGTTTTGTTGACATGGCAAATGCAGAGCTATACTGTGTACGTTAATCCCTGCTCTGGAGAAAGTCTGGAGTAGATGTAAAAATGTCTGGGGAGACCGTGGGATGATGCTTTCCAGGATCAAATACTTCAATTAGTTTTTATGAGTAACTTCTGTGCTGTTTTTTTTCCAACTAGGGTAATTGCTTTGAAAGTGGTATCAGTATATGCAAATTAATCCACAGTTAAAATGGAATGTAAAGGTGAAACAGAAGCTATCGAAATTTTTTTAAAATCAAATTAATTTAAGAGAAACAATTTTTATTATCTCCTTCCATTTATGATTGTGAAGAGCTGAACTAGCTAGTTAAGTTCTGGCTGAAAAGGTTCCCCTCTTGCAAAGGCGATTCATTTGTTTCCTTCACGCCTGCAAAGTTGATCATAATATTAAGCAAGGCTACCAGTGCTTTTATGACCATGAAGAAACTCCAGGTGGTGCTGCAGTTCAACATTGTCACAATGGCAAGGAGAATTGGGTCAAATCCTATGAAAATAGGAGGCAGGGGAGCCCTTGCTCAAATCAGTCTTTCTACATTTGGGCATTTCCAGATATTTCTTAGAAGAGCTTGCAGTGACATCTGAAGGCCATGTAGTAGAAAATGAGGGATCTGAAAATTGGCTCAGAACTGTTTCTATGCCCTTCTCTCACTTCCCCTCTCTAGAAACATATTTTTCTCATGAGGTGAAGGAGCTATGTAAAATTTTTTCAGGAAGGCAGAAGTTGTAACCCTAGTTAGTTAATGGGATGATATGCAAGTTAGGAAATGGGGAGAGAGGAGGAGAAGGCTATCGGCAGGGTTCCAGCTTGGAAGAGCATTCAGGAAACCAAAATATGACCAGCAATTTGTGTGCTGCTTCTGGAAGCAAGCAGGCTGGGAGCAGTTGCTGTGAGCACCATCTAGTTCATGTGCTTTTTGATGGAACATCCACAATTGCATAATCCATAGGGAGTTGCCTGCCCATAGGTACTTGTTGTTTGACAGATCTGTCACACTTCTCAGAAATCAAGATGCAAAATCTATCACTCAGGGACATGGTATATGTGTATCAGATACTCTCTGGGGGATGAAGAGTCCATTAAACAGCAAGTCCCTAAACTCATCCATATGAAGAATTTGTATCTGTGACAGATAGAATATGGAGAGTACCCATCGTCTAACAGGTGATCTGACTCTAATGTGCTACTAAAGCACTATTAATATTAATTTTATTTCACCCTTTCAGAGACACATATGTGGGTGAGCCCAGAGGGATAGGAGCTGCTTATACAGAACATGAGCGAGAACAGCAGGATTATGTTGCATGAGGGGGATCATGTCCCTGGGAGGCAATGGCGCTCCCACCATTGGCAGTTTGAGGCAAGCATATCATTGCCTGCATGATACGGAGCTGAAGAGATGACCTTCACAAAGAGGCTTATGGCGGAGTTCTGTAAACTTTGCTATACAGTAGAAGAAGAGTGGATTAGTTGGATGTGTGACAGCTAGCGAATCTGTAAGAAATRAGAGCACAGCAGAATTATTGCTCCTTAAAAGAGGTAGCCAAAATGTGGCAATCAATCACATAAGAGTAATCAGTTAGGTGAAGTCTTGGAGAATTCTCTGTTATAATCATTTTCTCTGTCCTTCGCTCACTATGAAGAATGTGAGCAATTCACCTATTTCAGCCCATCAAAGAAAAACGCCAGGCATTCTAGTATACCGTCTTCATTTCTCATTATGACTCCATTTGTAGATTTTTAATAAGTATGACTTTCCTTAGACTATGAAGACTGTTGGCAAAGATTTGAGATTTGCATTGAAACCAGATTTGGAATTAAACAAGAGCTCAAATTCTGGGTTCGTGGGTTGGTGTAGAATTCTCATTCAGGTCTGAGGTTCCTGAAAACTAAGGAAAATTTTGCAAAAACCAAGCATTCTTGCTTGTGGCTGAAGTTTTGGCTTTAGATTATAACCAAATGAAAAACATGTAGAGGTTAGTCTAGATCCAAATCAAACTTCCATCCAAATTGAGAGGTATTTCAGATTTATATTCTGGCCTACTTACATGTGATTTTACTTTGTTCTAGCTCATTTCTGTCATCTGTTTCAAGCACTGCGGGCGGTACTGCTATATTTCAGCAATGCTAAGCTATCTGCTGGTGCTCTCAAGCTATGAGGTTGCATTGACTGCTATGCAGCAAGCCTTCTGCACTGCATGCTGCCATAGCGTAGTCACACACCTGCTGACCCCCGCGGAGAATCCAGCAGATGCCCTTCTGGCAGCAGTTGGACCTGACCTCACACACAGTCGTTCCTCGGCTATCTCTGGGTTTGCAATGAGTGGTGGCAGGACTGAAAAGAGCAGAGCTGATTAGGATCCTGGGTGATCTCCTGCCCATACCCTGTTGAGATTTACTCCCGTAAAGTGTCAATGAGTATTTTACTGGACTTATTAGAGGAAGAGCACTGGGCGGATTTAGGCTTGGGATACTGCTAAACTTTCCCGAGCTTTGCTGAAAAGGCACCTCTGTGTGCATTTTGCAGACACTACCATCCTCAAACTCATGGGACAAAGGTAAAATCTATGTTAGTAAGCTTTCTTAAGAAGTGCCATGCAGTCTGATAAGTTTCTTTAACAGCAACAACCATTAAAAAGTGATTTTTAAAAATCTGCAATATAGAAATACATTGCCTAGGTTCTCTCTGCGTGTGTGTGGGTACCCTCTTTTATGCTGCAGCTGCTGAGTTGCACAATCCAGCCATAATATTGCAGTGATGCCTGTAAAGCTTTTATAGATACTGAGCTCCTCTTCACCTCCTACTCCTGTTGTCCATGGTCCTTTCATCTCCCCTCATCTCACCTGTTGTGTTTCCTTTGCTCCACCATAGTGTTYAGAAAGTAAATCAGTTCAACTTCTCTCTCTCTTCTCAAGTCATGTTTCAAGACTCGGTCTTTACTTTTGAGGAGGTCAGTATTTCAGTTCTCCAAGACAAGAGCTGCGGCTACCAGAGAACCCCCTACCACCCCTCACCTGTGCAGGAGGCAGGGCTTKTTCCAGTACTGTCCTGTGGATGAGCCTGCACTTTGCAATGGAGACCTCTGAGCAAGTGCTGACCCAGGTCGGAAAGCCCACAGGATGCAGCACATCCCTTTGCAGAGGTAGCAGCTCATTTTCGAAAGCAGTGCAGTCATGCTTGCTCGCTGTTACCCCGCAGCTGATGAAGTTGCCTCTGTAACACAAGCTGAAAGGTTGTCCATGCAGAGGGAAGAGCTTTCTCATGCTGTTTGGAAACTGTAGAAAAAAGATTCACCCTTTTTCTTCTAAAGATGTTGCAGAATATCACAAATCTCCACTCCAAGTACCAACAGCACATCTTCAGCCTACCTTCTCTGTTTCAAAAAGAGAACGCTGTAAATTGAAATTACATTTCCTACCTGACATAACCCTGACCAGACCCTATAAAACCCAGTACCTTTGGAGGCAYCTGTTTGAGCAGAGGGTGGCAGAGAGAATGACCCACTCATGAGAGAAGCGATTCATGCCTGAGAGGTTGCTCAGAAGCTGCGGTGATGCAACAGGCTAACACCACCAGGGACGTCCTGCTGTCGCTTTGTCTTGGGACTCTGTGTTATACTGAGATGTTACACTAGATGGTGCATTCGACAAATTATTTGAAGAGATTGATCTTCCCATGCCGAAAGCTTTGGGCACAAGGYTGACCATAACAAGCCCATTTGCTGTGTACAGACAGTACATCCTTTTCATAAATTTTCACAAAGCTGACCCTTCTGTGCAAGAGTTGAATGTGACCACAGCTGCCAAGGCAGCACTTTAAGACKTTAGCACTTATGCCTGTAGGTTTAGGGGATTTTTTTGCCCATCACAGATCTTTGACTAATTCACAAGTTACTTAGGAACAAACAAACCATAATGGCATATTGAGTTTGAGGGATGCTTGAGTTTGGATAGAGGAAAGGTCTGTTAGAAAATACCTGATATTCCTCATCAACCTGCATTTCTCATATCCCATCAATCTRGATGAATTAAATGGAACTGAAGATGTGCACATACTGATTTATTTGCTGGAGAATAAATATTGATTTATTTGCCCCATGGGTAGATACCTTTGCCATAGGGCAGTGCTTCCAATGAGGAGTGACGGCTTCCCTTCCCCTCCCCAGAAGGGAGGATGAGCCTGCAGGCAGGCCTGTGGGACAGAGTACAGGCAGAGACTCCTGTGCCCAGGGGATTAGCTCCTGCCCTTCCCTTTGGGTGTGTGGAAGCCCTTCTGTGTTCAGGATTTGGGGCAGGGGAGCAGGCAGCACAGCAAGCAGCACACACTTTGCTGGGAACTGTTGACACTTTCACCAAGGAGCTCAGAAGAGCTGTCCAGGTTGGAGGTGTGGGCGGCGGGTGTGCTCTGGGAGCTGATGGTTGCAGATCCGTCTCGCAGGCTAACAAAAAGAGTGCTAAACCGCGTCCTGCCCCTTCGTGGATCTTTCTTTGGGACGTATATTCCGGCAGCACGCACTAGGCGGTGCTGTTACACGTCATTCTTCCACTTGCTGTCGGTGCCCACACATTTTCAGTCTTTGGAGAAACGGTTCCTGTTAGGGTTGGGCTTACGGTAGCTCTTTGAAAAGCTGCTGAAATAGAGAAAAGTAGCAGGCAGCGGTAGCTAGCTGGAAGGGAGCGTAGCTTCTTCAGACCCTCGTATCGGTGCTTTGGGTGAGATTTCTGGAAGAAGAGACTGACAGCACACAGGTAGCACCCACCCTCTTCCCAGGAGAAGTGCATGTGCTCAAATCCAGCATCCTTCCCCATCGAAAACTCAGCTGTTGAGGGCCCTGGACTTCTGTTTCCTCCGGAGTGACAGCAGTGCACCAAGGCACAGCACTCTCCTGGTTTATATGGAGAATTCTGATTAATTTCACAGAAAGGGAAATTTTAGTAAGAGGAGTTGCCTTCTAGGGTCATAAGTGGATAAGTATAATAATGTCAGGAGAGATTAGGAATTTCCTGAATGTGAATTCTTTAGAAAAGGAACRGGCTCAGGTTATAATTTATTTCTAAACATTTTCTTATTTAGAGAAATTTTTAAGTGCTTTAGATCTCAAACTTATTTTGTGATGGTTTGGAACTTTTATTTTTGGTATTATTTAAAATAAATATGCCTTGACTGTTTACATTTATTAAAAATTGGAATAGTTTAAATGGAAACACACACATACATATGAATATGTTGTATGTAATTAGGTAGATCCTATATATTGTACAAATGTACGCATAGTCCCCATCACTTTGTTCTCACACCAATAGTAATTTTAGGAGATTATTGAGAAATCAGGCTGTGAAACTCACTGTTAACAGAGAGCAGAGACTTACTCTATCCTCCTCTTAGCAACTAATCTCTGGCAAACCATCTGACCTTTTTTTTACCCCTTTACTTCCCACTCTTTGCCTTGGTTGTCTGGTTTAGGCTTTCGTCCTTCAGTTGTTTACTACTTACTGCATATGTAACCATGTATTTTAATATTTTCAAGGTTGGGCCTTAGATCTTGCCTACCAGGAAGAAATTATCCTGAATTAACTATACTGATTTAGAAACTGATTTAGTTAAATCAGTGCAACTCTCCTGAGCACTTTATATCACTTCAGTTTAAGTCATGAGTCAGTGAGTAACAAATCAATTCTGTTGGCAGAGAGTGAGAAAGATTAGACTGGATCTTCAGCCCTTCCATCTCAGTATTTATTAGGCTAAGGCCTCTTCAGGGCTTGTTGCTGTTCTCTTTAATTTTCTCTGCCTAACGGACCTGATCTGGCTCTTGATGGCGTAAATGAGGGTTTTTTCATGACCTCCAGCTGGTAGCTGGAGATGCAATATCTTTATTAAAAATCTAGAGAAGTTTAGAATGACAAATAACTCAAACYTGCCTTCTCACTGCATACAGAGTTCTCAGATTGTGGCTCAGGTTGCAGAAATTGCCTCTGCTCTGAAAAATGTAATATTCTACATTCAGAGCAGGAAAATTCATCCTCTGAAGACAGCAATCTCTACTAACATTATGCTAAGAGTATCACCATACAAAGAGTCATAATCTGATTTGATCTTCCCAACAACAGCAGATAAGTGAGATCTCACATATATTTTGAGATGGGATGAAGATAATCTTTTTGTCAATSTCCACAGATTTTGTGCATTCAGGTTGGATAGACTTGGGACTCAGGTTATTCCTGGTTTTGTACTGGCTTACCCAGAAACTAGACTGATGCACTTCCAAATCAAAAAGCACAGCTTTTTCAAAATGCATTTAAAAAAGTGCTTGGGTTTTTTTTTTCTGTTGTTCTCCTTCTCTACCTTTCACCACACTTCTACAAACAACTAATAACAAATAAGAAGGATATCTGAGAATATGCTGAACAAGAATATGCTGAGTTCCACTCRCTGAAAATTTTGCTTACCGTTCCGAAAGCTTCTTATTCCTGGCTGTAGAGAGTAGCAATGTAGCAGGAGTTAAACTCTTGGAGCGTCTGCCTATTCCAGAAAAGAGTAACTCACTTGTTTAAAAACCTAAGATTTTGGTTTAGTGCAAAGTCATTTTTCTCTTTTCTCTGAACTGGATGTTAATAAAGCTGTAAACTACGTAACCAACAATGTCCTGGCATACTCTTACAATTCACTTACAGCTCCTGGAAGTCTTTATACTGTAAGTAGCGATGAGCCCTTCCATTTCCATCTCTATTCCAAATGTGATTTCTTGTTTATTTTACAGGTTTATGATGGAACTTACATCTTTGCCTAAATTCCTTTGGACAAGTGACAACAAACTGCTGCATCACCATTTTCCGGACATATTGGCTACTGTTCATACCACACAAGACATTCCTGAAGAAGTTGTTTTTGGACCGTGCATGCTCCAGAACACCCTGCTGGACACTGTAGCTTTTATTGCTCTCAAGTGTTCTGATAGACGGAACATCCATTATGTATTTAAGGTAGGAGAAATCAGCATTTCATGTTAGTCATATCAAAAAGGGTTACACTGTCCCTGAGAAGGTAACTTTGCCAAGGGGTAGATATTTGTTTTGTTCAGCACRACTAACAGCTCCTTCAAAGGGGAGAAGTACCCAGTGCGTTTCTGATTTATGAGCTGTAGACTGGAGGGACCTCGGTGAAAACTGTTTCCTTTGCAGGAAGAATACGAAGTCCCACTTCTAAGCTGACGATTGATGACCTGCTTCAGCACTGACCGGGAATAGGAGGAAAGAGGGACGAATAGTTTAGAAACTTCATGCTCAGGTTTCATCCTTACAAAGGACAACAGAGGTTTATCAGGAGGTGTGACAGCCCTGTGAGAGCAGAGAGGGAAGACTGTGGCATTGCACTGATTCATGCAGGTGGAACATTTGCAGCATTTATTGATGGATGTAAGCAAGCATTAACCCAGTTTGCTGAGTTATCCGCACAGTAAAATCACAATGGCAGTGATCTCAGCACAGGCTGTATGAACTGTAGAAGATACCAGTCAGGCAACTAGTCCACACAATCTTCAGGCAGCCACAACTTATTGCTGTTAGTACATGGAGCTCCTAAAGTTACCTTAGATATGCCTGTCTGTGTTACAGCTGCACTTTTCAATCACTGTAGAGAAGCCACAGAGACACGTCTGTGAAACAAAAGGAATTGTCATGTAGGGAAAGTCAGAAACCCCAGGACTGTGATGGAGTGTTAACTCTCCAGCTCTAGTTCCCGATTTTTTTTGTTCCCTACCCACTGTTTATCATAGCATTTTCATTTGGATAATGCATATTTCTCATGCTGGTCTCTTACCTTGGCTTTCTGGGTCTTGGAGTGCATTTCAGTCACCATTGGTCTAGATGAAGACAGGGAGGTTTACATCTTTTAATGTAAACATTACAATGTTTACAATGTGAGGCAAGCAAATTTCCCACATGCTATGGCATGGATGGATCTGGGAGAGATCCAGGTTCTYCCAAGATTTCTGTGCCCTGGAGGAGAGAAATCCCAGGGAGTATGTGTAATATGGAAGATGCAGCTGTTGAGAGACACCTGTTTCACACTTTTGCTTTAAACAAATTAAGAAAGAGAAGAAGAGGCTTCAGGGTTTTACTGACTATTCATTTGAGTCTCTGTCACAAGTTTGCTTGCTTGGACAGTGTTATCAGTACTCCAGGAGAACTGTAAGCTCTTTGGAGAAAGATCTCTTGTGAAACAAGGCTTTATTTATGGAATATCTCTGTATTTCTTCTGGGAGTTTTGGAATGACTGGAGACTCAAGAAAGAGCCTCAAAAGGTTTCTACATCAGAGGAGCCCTCCAGAGGGATGGCTTTAGTGTTTTGCTACATTTGAGCTAAGTAACTGTTATGCAGCCATGAAATTGGATGCCTGAGTTGGCTCAGATCTCTGTCGTTTGGCAGTAAATACATCAAATTCTGTGCAAGTAGCGGTTTCAGATGCAATCGGTGGTCCCATATCCTGTTAGCTACTCATAATTAAAAGTAACCCTTCCAGAAATCAGGAACTATTGTTACTCTCCTAACTCTGTGTGTAGACAATTAATTAACAATTCAATCATGATATCATGGCACTGAGGTGCAAAACAAGAAATGGGTTTTGATATGCTGGCTGGTACAAACAGAATACACACAGGAATGATTAGCAAGATGGATTCTTCGCAGCTGAGGTTCATGTTCATCATAGTTCGCAGCACTCCTCCAAGGCTTTGGGGAATATTATTTCCAACAAGGGTTTCCTCATCTTGGGCTTTTATGTTTAGTMCAAAAGGGAGCTCTATGTTTTTTCTCTCATCCTCTTGGAGACCCTCATTTGAGTTCCTTGGGCCAATTTGTATGCTTGGGCAAAGAAAATGCCTTGGCAACCATTGGCACAGGTGGTTCTTTCCAGCCAATCATTTATCCCAGCAAAGAAAACCGTCCCCTGACAAAGCTGTCCCACTGAGTTCCTCTGCCCCTTACAGATTCTTGTGGGTTCCAAGGAAGAGTCTTACTCTCTCCCTTTTTCTCCAGCCTCTATCAAGGAAGCCACGTTRTCTCCATAGCCCAGCTGTGATTGAGGCTGTCGGGCTGTGAAGCCTTTACCTCATCTATGGGTGCAAAGGATTCGTCTGAGGGATTGCCATCTCCAGAAGAGAGGGGACTTGCAGGGTTTGTAGTGTTTCTGAACACATGGAAAAACTAAAGCTGGTGCATGCTTCTAGTTGGCAGCACCCAGATCTTATGTTCTGTCCTTTACTCCTCCCCACCTTCTTTAAGCTCTCTCAGCTCTTTCCCTGGAGGCCTGGTTCCTGGAGGAGCTGTGTTCCCTTTGACTTTGCTTAGASCGCCGGGTGGATGCTTGGTATTTCTGAAACACAGAAACTAATAAATGACAGCCTCTGTCATAGCTATTAGTTACAACCACTGTGTGTGGGTGGGTGTGCTTGTGTCGCTGTCAGACTTTTGTATTTCTCAATCATTGTTAATTCCCATGGCATTTAGAGAGAACCAGTTACAGGGCATGCTAATTTATTTTCTCCCTTATAGTAGTTAACTCTTGTCCTAATGGTCCCTTAATGTTTCATTCTTGTATTCAAGCTCCTAATGTGGTCATACTTTTCACGGTAGGCAATAGTCAGAGAGAGTTAAAAACAGACAAAGAAATAGCCAAAATTATGTTTCTGATACCAAACACCAATGAATGGCTGCTCCGCAATTAGTGGAAAACAAAGAGCTATACATTGCTTGGGGTGAAATTTAGATCATACTTGTCATTAGACATTTTTCATTTCCAAACTTCTTCCTTTCTAAACAATGACTTAGTGCTTCAAAAATTAGTTGAGGCTTTTTATGTGTGTAAATGTTGCCCTTGATTGCCCTGTGTTTCAGCCTCCAAGCTATGAAAATCTTCCCCATCTTTCAAATACTGCAGAGGACATAGATCTGCTGTGGTAAACACCAAGGAAAAACCTATAAATAAATAAATCATTCCCTATTCAGAGCAAATGCAATAAAGTAACTAAGATGGGAGCCACACACTGAATGAGGAAGACAAAGCCACACGTTTCATACTTATATTCTTCCTAGAGCATGGTCAACCTGTGACTAAATGACTCAGGAGTCCTGTGGAGAAAGGAATATATGTGACTGAGGACTGTGCTGTGATATACACACAGAAGGGAAATTTAATTTGAGCGGTAGACTTAATATTATTTTTTTAACTCCTGAGTGCCTGACCTGGCAACCTAAGCAACATTTTTTAACTTAATCTGTTTGGTATTTCTGAATGGACACATATTGAAAGGAAATCAACCCCTCACAACTCTCAGAAATAATTTAATGAAAAATATTCATCTGATGAGATTTTATCTGCTTAGATACCTTGAAATGAATTTAATCGATTTATCAAAGGCAGGAATAGGAATATATCATTTTATTTCTGAAAAAGAAGAGATCATATAAGTGCTTCTTAGTTGTATTTAYTAAAATTTAATTTTTATGTAATCTAGCCAAACAGTTATATATGCAGATGTTGTCTCCTTGGAGTGTTGAATCAAAAAACCAAGATTATTCTTACACCTGATTCATATCCTCTTATGTCAGTGAAAAACTCCACGTGCAACTGCCCAGAGTGTGTGTTCATTTCTGGGCTCACACTGCACTGATTGGGGGTCTGCACACCTCACACCCCCCAGGCCACCAYACTCGCACCTCTCCTGACTCATAGCGCATTTTCCCGTGGGATTGAGACCCCTACTCACAGAGGAGCACACCTTCTGTACCTCTGTRATCCACACCTGACACAGTCCCATGGGACAACCTGCATCGGACAGAGGACATCATCCTTGCCCTGAGTGGACTAGAGATTGACCAATGTACCAGCCCTGGCATTGCCATGAGAGGTTACATGTGAACATCAGTGTCTCCTTCTCCCTCCCCTGCAGCTGTATTCCCAGAGCTCTCACCACTCACACCGGGGAAGCCTTCTCCCTGTGATGACTTTGGATTTGGTGACACTGGCGTATGAATTGGGCTCACAGCTTTGGCATACTGGCTCTGTGTGAGGCWGAAAACAGGCTTTGCGCTGGAATTTGATGGAAATCTATTTTGGGTGCCAAGACCTGAAACTTCCCGTTTTTGTTTTGTTTTTACCTGTCTCACAGGTAGACGTTACATCTGTGCACAGTCCCACAGGACTGCCTTGGATGAGACTTGTACAAGCAGCTGCCAATAGCAAGGAGCAGAACTTGGAAGCTTATTTAGAAAACAGTCAGTTATATTATCGCTCTACCAGGAAAATCAACAAAAAYGAGGAGCTGCTTGTCTGGTATGATGAGGAGCTTTCCAGCCTCTTGGGTTTCAATGAGATAAAAGCTCAGAGTCCCCAGAATGGTAAGTACTAAATTGTTGGCTGGTCACTGAGGATTAAAGTGAGTCTGCAACTTCTTTAGTATGTGGTGATCTTGTAATACATGAGATAAAATCTGTCTAAATCCTTAGCTGGTCAGCTAAAAGAAGAGACCTTCTGCTTTTGGGATTGAGCTGGAGGCATATAGCAAGAACAAATTTACAGTTCTCAATGCCATTTTCATTGCTACTTTCCAGCAGAGGATGGTGCACTAGGGATTAATACTGAAATTTTTGAGCTATGTAATGGATGTCTATGCACCTGCCTACCTTGGAATCCTAAAAGCCTAAAATATCAATTGGAAATATTCCTTTTTTAGCTCATTGAGGAATCAGTTATAGGCAAGTGTTCAGCTTTGATTTTGTAAATGAGCAGGGCTGTAAAAAATACGTAACAACCCAAACAGTACTGCATACAGCACAGTCTGCTTATTTAGCTTGGGACACAGTGGGAACACGGAAAAGGGCACGATTTTCATTCTGAGATATTGCTAGGAATTTATTGCTCTAAAAGAAATTGAGTTGGCAATTCTTGAGAAAATAAAAATCTAGATTATGGAGAGACCAAGCAAATCACTGTCAGGTCCATGCCAAGGTTGACTCCAGCTGTCACTTGCTCCAAACTTTGATCTAGTTAGACTGGAACAAAACCCTTTCTACGTTCCCTTTGTTTGATTTAAACACAGCTGATATAGCTTGGTTAGTAAAGTTGTGGGTTGGTAAAGGTGTGAGTTGGTAAATTTATATGATATGATTTACTTGCCTGTAAATTAATATTAAACTAATGTAGACACAATCATAGCAGGAACCCACTAAATTGTTGTAACTGATTTCAGCGTATTCTGTTAGCTTCTGTGTAGACACACACTGTCAGCCCTATGAATTTGCCAGGCCAAATTGTTATCTAGACAAGAAACACTATATCTAAACTCAAGACTTTAAACTAGCGGGAATAAATGTTCCACCCAAATCAGCAGCCTTATTTTCTTCTAAAAAGTTCATTTTCTGTAGTCTGGGAAGCGATCTAAGCTGTGCTGAGCCTACAAATCAGGGGGCTGTAGTACTACCCAACCAACGTATGAACTTTCCTACGTATCCCAGGCCTCAGGTGCTGTCCGGCATAATTTGCATTTAAAAACTGCTGTGTGTTGTGAAATAACATAGCATCGATACTGTTTACAAAGGTTAAGATGTGCCATACATGTCTTGGTCACCAAATTATGTACTGTCTGTTCATGGGCAATCAATCATCCCAATGAACCAGAGATGCAGTACATCTGAAGGCCAGAAGGAAACAGYGTCATGCCAATGCATGTTTCCCGTTCCTCCTGCTCATCACTGGCATTGTTTCACTTTGAACGTTATTTTCTGTGCCACAGGCATTTGTGCCTTGAGGCATACAACAGTTTGCCAAATGAGCATGAGTAAGGGCTTCAGGCATTATCATCGGATGATTTGTGAAAAGTATTAAACTTCCAGAGTATCCTATGCAGAAAATAGAGGCTCATGCCAAAATCTTTGAGTCCAGGACTAAAACACATTATTACTTGGGTATATAGAATTTAACATTCAGTCTGCATTAAAGCCAGTGACTGACTTAGGAAATGTAGACCCAAATCTGGGTTCAGACTTCAAATTGTCATAAAGTCCATATGGTTTTATCTAGACCATTGTGCACTGGCCATTTTATGTAACACAAGCTTGGCTTGAGAGTCTAAATGAAAGCATTTTTGCAAGTAGCACATGGAGGCAAATATGGGTGAACCATTTTCCGTAGCAGCAAGGGGCCTGATTCTGCACTGGCGTTAGCTTTACCGTGTGTAATCTTGTATGACACAAGAAATGTTTCTGGGTTTTTTGTTTGTGTCAATGGCAGAATCAGGATCTGCCCATGATTCTAACTTTGCAAAACTCATATTTGTTGTCTGTTTCTGCAGAGTTGAGATGCCAAGAATGTGACCGAGTCTTTAAATGTGAGCATTCCTATCTCTCCCATGTCCGTTTCCTATGTGTCCCAGAGAAGAGTGCCCTGCTATGGAGAAGCTTCCAGAACCCTAAGACTGAAAAGAGCAACTTAGCTGAGCAGACCACGAATTTCCACAGCCTGGCAAGGGATCTAGAGGTCAAAATGGCAGCTTGTAAAGATGATGCCCATGGTCTCACAGGAGAAAAGAGAGCAAAATCTGAAGAGGCTGAGAACAACAGGAGCAGGAAAACAGTGTTGTTGGAGAAAACCAATAATCTGAGCGAGGAACATAACTGTGGGGGCAAGGAAGAGGTTGGGGGAGAGCATGCATTGGCTGGTTCTTTCTGGAAGCTTAGTTCAGGGAGGCAGTCAGCTAGGAAGGACGCTTTAGAGCAGAAGCAGAGCGCTTTCACTGAGGTCAGGAGGATGAAGGAGAAGCTGAGGAATGAGAGACCGAAGGAGCCAGTAGAGGAGGATGGCACAGTCCCATGTGGTAAAGAGCAGGTATCAAAGGAAGTGTTGCTGAACTCCTCTGGTAGTGCATTCTCCTTTGTGTGGCCCACCAGAGCCCGAGGAGAACAGAAGAGTGCTTTCAGCAAACCCAGTAAATGTCTAACAGAAAGAGCTGCAATAAATTCTTCTCATCCCATGAGTGAGTCACCAAAGAGCCTGGGGGAGCTGTCTGGCTTCATTGCCACCACAGATATCATGTGCTGCAGCACTCTTCTCAATTCCAAGTTCTTTGTCAGTGATTTGTGTAATGCTCAGATGCTGCAGACAAGCATCACTCGGAGCAATGTTTTCCCATATACCTCAGAACCGTGGCCCAAACAAGCAGGAGGACAGTTACAGAACACAACCACCACTTCTTCTTCCTCCTCCTCCTCTTCCTTGACTCTTCTTCCCCCCACCTTCACGTCCTTTGGAGTGGCTGCCCAGAACTGGTGTGCCAAATGCAACCTGTCCTTTCGCATGACATCCGATTTAGTCTTCCACATGCGGTCACATCACAAAAAAGAATACTCCTCAGCTGAATCCCAGTGCAAGAGGAGACGAGAGGAGAAGCTAACATGTCCCATTTGYCATGAGTACTTCCGAGAACGCCATCATTTATCCCGGCACATGACTTCTCATAATTAGAGCTGTGCAGACAGATCTCACCAAGGGACTGGGCAGGTTGGGTAAAGAAGGGGAACATAGTTCACTTGTATCCATTTCTTTTTGAGTTTACAYTAATTTCTTCCAGGAAATCACTGTTTACAATAATTTATAATAGATGCTTTGCAAAAAAATATGAAATGTTTACAAGAGTCTGAGTGGGTTGTAAGTTTTGAAAACTCAACCTAGCCCTTGTCAATCTATTTTTGAGGAAATAAAATAGTGAAATGAATGCACATGCAGTATTAATTTGCAGAGTTGGGATGAAAATTATTGTTTTGCAAACAGTTTTCTTTGCTTGTATTTGATTTGCTGGTGTCTGTGCAGTACAATGTAAACACAGAAGTAACAACCACCTCATTGAATGAGGAATCTTTAAGCACTAAAAAAATCAGAGCTTATATGCTAAAAGAAAAGCAGTTACTGTTTCTAGCAGCTTTGGTGGACTCTTACTCCTTTACGTTAGCTGAATCAGCTCTCTTATCAGATTTGTGAGTCTGAGTAAAAAACTTCTTTCTTACTGTCTCCTTGGCTTTGAAAGGGACTTGAAGTTAAGACTCTGTCTGAAATTTGTGGTTGTCAACAACTGACCAATAGACTGCCAAAGAAGATGTGACTTGTAAATCAGTATATCTGAGTTGTGTTCTAGGCTCTGCCACTTTTGAAATATCTTTTACAAAGTCAAATCAACCTGGATCTGTATCAACATGTGACCTGTTGTCAATGTTACTGTGTAGACAGGGAGCACAAATTCTGTCCTGATGTGTGCTTGCAAGATCTGTGTAACTAGTAGGTGTACAGATCTGATGGGGGTAGAGTTTGGCCTGTAGTTTTCAGGTTTTGGATATACTAAAGAAAGCAACTAGGGTATTTGAGTAACTATGAGCTACTGATAGATAGAATCTGCACACTTTAATGGTGGATGATAGCCTCTGTTCTGCTGACAGCTAGAAGAGGAATGTCGTTCACAAAATGACACAGGGATACATGAATTGCATTGCATTAGACCAGCTTGTCTATCCTCTGGTTTCTACAYGGGCCAATTCCAGCTTTTTTTTAAGAAAGTGCCAAATTCTCTCTATAGCTTGTCCATATGAGACATTTTTCTCTTGCCTGCTTTGATTTGAGCTCTGCTTAGTCTCAGAAGCAGATGAGTTTATACTGCTCTCAGTGTGTGTGGGGGAGAGCAACAATCCTGTCTGTTGTTACTGCAGCTCATCTAATTAGCCTTTCATTACTTTTTTAATCCATTTAGGGGCTAGCTCTTGATAGCTTATGACAATGTGTTCTTCAAGTGAGCATTTATCTTTCTCTTGTGTAGTATTTTCTCAGGTTGTCTGATGTTTTTGTGGCCTGTCTCTGAGCCTCATCTGCTATTATTCCCTTTCAGATAGAGAATGATCAGAAACCACTAATTTCCTAGCTAAGAGTAAAGAACATTGCAATATGCTCCTTATTCTTTTCCACCRTACTGATGATATAGTCCAGTGTTTGCCTGCTGCACACTGGACAGAAGTTTTCTTTGAGTTCCCGTGATGATGCCTAGGTTGATAATGCAAATATCAGCAAGTAAACACATCTGAGTGACAAAAGAGAGCCTGAAAGTCTTAGGCTGTCAGTTGGGATCAACATATTACACTCATTGTCATCTCTTGGGACATTTCTATAAGTCAGGAGACTGTATTCTTCCCAACATATTGCTGTTGAACATTAATACATGGCTGTTTCCTATTAACATAAACATGTGACTTATTGCAGGCCAAACACTGGCTGTGCACCCCAGCTTTATTTTCCYAACATAAAGTGATTAAACTGTTACATTATGCCTTTGAGTTCAGAAGACATAAATTGAGACTAGAGGTCTGGTTGAATTGTAACACAGCTTTCCAAGGTCAGTGGTGGAAGCTCTTTCACTGGAGTCATTAAAAACCAAAATGAACAAAAGCTTTGAAACATGGAGCACAGGGAACAACCTTGCATTGAGTAGGGCATGATGTGGTTTCCTTCTAATCTTTCCATCTCTATTTTCTGTCCAATAACATTTACTGTGCAAGGAATATATTTATGGCAAGGTTTAATGGGCCAAATTTCACTCCATCTGGTTTTATCTGGGTGCCAGCCAGTTTACTGTGAAGTCAGTGTCCATAAAGTGTAATGAAGGACTCCATGGTGTAACTGCATTCATATGTGGTTAAGGTTATAGTTCCCATTAGTAGTTTAGGCCAGATTGTGATCTCATTTATTCCAGTGCAAATCCAGAATAATTCCATGTTGCTACTCCTGATTTACATCAATTACTTTAAGATCAGCCTGGCCCAGTATAAATAAGACTAAAGATTTTTTGGTACCATTGCTGCAAAATGTTCTCTTCTGTACTTACTGAAAGATGCCATGTTTTCTTAACAGTTTTGTGGTTAGAAACCTAGCTTCAGATTTCTTCTGGAAAAAGACAAGTCCAGCTGTGTAATGCTCCCCAGTATTATGTTGGCGCATTGCTTCAACATTACCCTGCTCCAAGGGCCTGTTTTTCCAGTGCGCTACACCTGGCGTATCATTTAGATCAGAATGAAGCAGTACCACATCTAACTGGTTACATGTTTTCACTGGTTTTGTGTTGGTGTAAGTGATCTTGAGAAAGCGTGGAAAATCAGCCACTGATAAACAGCTGCTGAATCTCAAAACTTCTTCCAATGTTGTGTTAGATCTGCATCCTTAGAGGTCTCACAAGTAATCAAACTTCTTCACTCCGCTTATGGTATGAGGCTTAAGCAAGCAGCAGGGCTACAGGGAGAGGTAGCTTTCCTTTATGTCATGAAGTTGTTTCCTTTGGGGGAAAAAAAAAAAGGTAAGAACTCTTACCCAGTTTCTTGATGGGCATATCTCAGCCACAGCAATTTACATACTGTGATGACAAGCACATAAAAATGCCTTCTGTGCACAGAAAGGCAAGAGGACCAGTAATGAAAAGTGGCAGAGCTGATTCAAAATGCAAAAATGGAGAGGTTTTTATTCAGCTTTATTTCTGGTACTCTCCTCCCCTCCTCCAGCTGCAGGGGCAGCGCAGTTTGGTCCTAGCATGTAAAGATTGGGGATTTTCTTCTTGCAACATGGAAATCACACTGCAGGCAAATGTGTGCAATACTGCCCTTACTCCTTTGTAGGTGGCCACTGGCATAAAAATTGGGTGAACAAATTGCTTGTTATATTCGGCTGAAGTGTTTTGTGAACTAAGACTTGTTTACGCACACAATTGACCAATATGACATTGTGTTGCCTGCTACACCTGTGCTGACATCAGAGCAAAACAGCAAAGATGCCAACAGAACCAGAACTTGATTCCCTATGTGTAAAACGAGCTCTCGTGTAAAGCCCCTTGTGCAGGCAGAGAGAATGTCTTTTATGTGTCTCAAGTTTAACTGAGTGTCTCATCTAAGATGGGTTACATAAACCAGTGGGCTTATCCAAAATTTTTGCAGATTTTATTTCTTTAAACGAAAATATTTGTATTAAATCTGAGTGAACCAAATATTGCACAGGCAGAAGGAAGCCTAACGAGGCAAAGAAAAACAAACTTCCTATAACAGAGTCATGCTGGAAGCTTTTTTTCCCTTATGTCTAGAATTCTGAACATTTAAACTGGTGCAGATGAAAGGAAATCCTGCCAGAGGAAAGGCACTCCACTAGAGCAGGGGGTTTGTGAAGAAATGAAGGGACTTAAGGAATTAATGAAGGACTGCATTCTGTCCCAGTGCAATACTGTGATTTTACAGCAGGGATCTGTGTCTTTTCTACGAGTAGAAATGCTTGGAAGAAAAAAAAAGTATGATTTTAAAATGTTTTAAAACACGAGGAGACAATTTGAAGTCAGTTGATTGGTTCTTTTCCTGTCTTTGCTAGCAACTACCTGTGTCATTTTGATCAAACCACCGCTTCTCACAACATCTGTTTCTGGATCAGTGAAAAGGGACATAACACAAGGCTGTCAAGCTTAGCTGTTCAGGCTGTGTTTCTGCAGGGGGTTGTGAGTTYACTGATAGGGAATGCCAGATTAGGATATTTGTTCACTCATTGATCCCTGAACTTCTTCCAGTGAAGACACGTTTCTCCATCAAAATGGCACTCAGATACACTTTTGAAGAATACATATTTACTTGCTTTTTTTTGGGGTAATTTTTCACTAATCAATGCAGTCTGTGGGCTCCCATTGGTCTACAGACCACAGTTTGAAAATCACTGGACTAAGGCAGCTTTTGTGGTATGATCAGGGAAGACTACATTAGAAGCACTCTCCAGAGAGCAAGAATGCGTCATTTTGTAGCAAAAAAAATGAATAAGCTGGCTGCCATTTCTTGGTCTGAGTTCTGTGAATGCTAAAAGGAGAAAGGTCATACTGCTAGGAGACCTGATACACCAACTCCTTTCTTGCTGCCTTTAAAAGGAATGTGATTAGGATTAAACTTTAAAGTTATTCTAGGTGGGATGGTAAGGAAATGGTGCTATGAACGGTTGAATGTCCATGTCAGCTCTGGAACCAGAAGAGAGAAGGGTGGCAGTTTGAGCATGTTTCCTGTTGTGTTGTGGAAGGGCACTTCCGAAATCTCTTGTCCCTCCCTAAGAAAACTTCTGTCTAACTTTCTCATTTAAACCACAAGCCATGGATTTTTCATAACTAATTTTCATTCATAGTTTTGTGATATTMAAACCTTTCAATGCAGTGTAATTTTCTATGCAATCACTGTCTGTGGTTTTGTGAGGTCTGCTGACCACACTGTGCTGTGGTCATGGTTTGGTTTGAGCTCACAGTTTTAGTGGTCACTAGAAACATCAAAAATGCCAGGTAGACCCAAACCTGGGGGACATACATACAAAGTGGGACATACAGCTCAGGATCTATGTCTTCCTTGATGCTGTAGAAGAAGGTGGAAGATCCTTGCAGAAAGCAGCTGTGGGAAAAAAAGAAAGTTCTTGACTCCATAGATGATAGAGATCTGCTTTAGTCCTGAAAATGCAGGTTTAGGTTTCAGGGAAAGTTCTGTTACCTATCAGAATTCCAGATGGTACCTCTAAACAGACGCAATCTCACAGATTGGTACCTCACAACAGATACAATCTCACYAGGTTCAGTGCCACTTGCCTCAGTGAGTCCTGCAGGCTCTGCCTTTACATGTATTTCCTTTTTGTCAGTTCTGAATTTACCTCCTTTCAACTTCACTGTATTAAAGTGAGATAGGATAGGATATAGTTCATCTATCCTGCTTGTTACCTCTCCACTCGGAGATAAGAAAGCYGGTCTTTTCAGTGTCTTCAAACAAGATGTTTCCTGTGATCCTACCTTGAGCAAAAAGTACAATCATCTAACACAATTTACTGTCACTACACCGTGTCCAGGTGGGTGGGAATAAATATGACATAGCATATGACATAGTTTGTGAAGACAGGAAAAAAATCTTTTTCAACACACTGGCCTTTGTTAAGCCTGATGGTTTTAATGCCAATAGCCAGCAGATGACCTATGAAATAGTAAATAATATTTTGTCAATTAATAAAATTTGTCAAGGTTGTACATTAATTTTCCAGTAAAATTCATCACTTCAGTGAACTAACAGCACTACTGTTTTCTTCATTGTTTGTTTTCCCAACTGGATTCCAATTTTTAGACGTATTTATTATTCATAAGTACTTACCATATTACTACGGGAAGAAATTATTTGCTATTTGTGCCCATATGGTATAGCTTTTGGTCCTTGAACGGATGGCTGAAGTTTTTAAATGTTGGGTTTAACAGCTACTATTGTTTGTACATGACAGCACAACTGATTGTGTTTAGGAAAACAGAGCAGTATATCTGGATCACTTAGATATTAAAGAGGCTTAAAAGACATAAGAAGAAATACATTAGTGTTTACTCATTCATTGACTACTCCAGCCTTTTCCATAATAAGAATTTTTAATATTCTTCATACATATATCACTTTACACAAAATTCTGTATGAGTTTTAATTCATTTAAATATTTTCCACAACACTGAGAAGTTCAACAACTAGCTAGTGCATAAAAATCAGAACATGAAAATGACTCAAAAGAGTCCAGGTTAGCAATTGCTCTGCATATAGTTGGTAAGACAAACAAGTAGTAAAAAAAGATGGAAAGTCTATGTGGTTGTTAAACTTATTTTCCTGTAAATACTGAAAGAGATTCTCTGCAGTCAGATGTTTAAACACAATTTATAAAAAAAACGGCAGTAACTTACAAATGAGCAAGCGAACAGCAATGTGTAAATACTACAGACTCTGACTAAATTTCGGGGGACCATTTTCCTAACTTAATTACCTTACAGCTGGCATTTTGTAGAGATGAGAAATTTTGAGATCTAGATTAGAGTTACATGTATTTCCAAATAATTACAAAGACAGATGGTTAGATAAGAATTGTAGGAAAGACAAGGAATGTTGTGCATTGATTAAGCTCATGTCAGTAACTCTGTTAGTTGCCCTGGAATACACAATTACTTAATAAGTAAGTAACTTGTTAGCAGGGTGCAAAGGATATTTCTCTGCTTTCTTCTTGCCTTTGGGGCAAATCTGTTTTTAGCCTTAAGTAAAAACATACGATTCTTTTCCCTGAGTCTCGTGAAAGAGTCAATGTACTGCCTTTCTTCTGCTCATTCCCCATCCCTCTGCCAGATACTAGGGGAGAAGCAGGCATGTACCTGTGAAATACCAGAGGTCTGGGCAACCCTGACAGACTTGGAATGGTTATTTTTGGTATATCTAAATGATGAAATGGAGACGAGACTTAATTTAGCTCTTGCAGTTTAGAAAACAGACTCTCCCAACTACTGTTAATTCTTCTTTAAGATGTATAAATAGGAATGTACACAATTTCCAAAGATGCAGAGATGCCTTTTCTATCTTTGCATAAATGCTTTGAGGTGGTTCACATGCCTTCAATACTGACAGCTGGGATTTTCYAAGGGACCGAAGGAAATCTGTGATTTGGAGCTAAATCTTAAAAAACAGACACTGCAACAGCTAACATTTACATTTGACCACAGGAGAGGAATCCAGAAACCCCAGCAAATTATTCAAGTATCTCAACCATGCCCAGGAAGAGTTAGGTTCCACAGAACGGGGTAAAAAAGTCAGCGTGTTGAAAAGGGAGTCACTTTGAGCTATGTACAGGGAACCAATCACTGGACATAGAGATTGAAATGAAGCTCCCACTCCTTTCTAGGSTTTACATTTGGGGAGGTAGCTTTCTTTCCCTAAGAACTAGGGGCACTTCCCCCCATTGGGCTATCTAGAGCTGTGCAGGTGAGCACTGAGCATCTCCTTTGCTTTGATGAGTGCTGTTTCAGCTGGTGTTTCCATGTGAGGAGGCACCCCTTTCCCTTCCCAAGAAGTGCTCTCTGCAGAGGTGGCTGATCTGGAGGTGGGGATGATGAGATAGAAGTTGGTATCATTTACTTGATATGTCTGTGGGGAATGGCAGCCACCACTGGTCTGTTCCCCAATGATGAGAGCTCTGCCCAGTCTCTTCATTATGTATACAAACTCTTCAGCAGCCCCAGCTGTCACAGCACTGGTGAGGATTATTAGCCCCTTCTGAGAGCCATACCTCTCCCCTGCCGGATAGGACAAAGAGCATCAGAAATGCGTCAGTTTTCAGAGATTTATCTCCATAATGGAGCAAGAGAAGCCAAGATACAACACACTTTATTCCCTACCTGCTATTAACAACCAAAGAAGTTTGGAAATTTACTTTGTACCTATGATGGTATTAAAGCACTTTTTACACTAGCCCAGCCTCTATACTGTAAAAAAGACTGTCACCCTATGTGGTGCTCCTGTGCCATCAGTTTCTGGTGATAAGCTCCAGCAGCTGGGAGGCCAGCTCATGGTTACTGCTGCTGGCTCTTCTGTGGCTTTGACTTTTACCGGAGCTCTAGATCCCATCAGAGGAGTGGGATAGGCAGATGAGGAAAGAGACATTTTCCACAGCTCCAGCAGGAGTACTCAAAGTTCAGCCAGCAGCATCTTCAGTTTCACTCTCATCCCTGCTCTAGGAACATGGCTGTCATAGAGCTTGGCCTGCAAACTATGCAGGCAGCATTTTATGAAATTATAATTATGGTGGTTTCCCACAGGCTTTTTATAGTCTATAAATGGAAGCTATTGCATGGCCTTTGTCCCAAACCCTTCAACAACTACTCCTTTATTATTAGGATCTGAGCCAAGTTCTCTCATTTTCTTACATAAACCAGCTGACAGGAGTAGGAGGTTTTTTGCACCTTATTTTCAATATATCTGAACACACTAGATACTTTGAGAGTTTAGTTCCTTTCAAAAAGTGGCCAGTGCGTCATAACTGGGACCTGATAACTTGAAAACTACTCTAAACTGCTCTAAAAATGTCATTCTTTAAGTAAGTTACAGCATGACATATAATTCTCATACTAAACTGTAAGAGAAGGGCCAATAGCATGGTAATTAATTTTCACACCATCTTTGCTCTTCTCATTTCACTATAGACGTAATATCCATTAGAAGACCTTTTTCACAGTAGATATATATAATACAGGACCAGATCCAGCTCCTTTGAAGTTAATATGAGTCTGCCTGTTCTCTTTGATGGGAACTGGAATGTGTCCATAGTAATCATATCCCTCAGCACAGCCCACCTCTGACTGCCTGGGAAAATAGATGGACCCTGCAGCCTGTGACAGTCAAAGTTTAACCATTTCAGCATGCTCCAAGCCAATAATTGCAGACACCCTTATGACACCTTTTTTGGTACTGTCTTAGCTTTAAAGGGGAAAAGAATTAAAACCGATGTTTAAGGCTTCCTAGCACTCTAACTGCACTTCATGAGCACTGAAGAGCTCTGTTTCTGCATGTTGCAGCATCCTTTCAACTTTCACGAATAGCAGGGCAGGGGGTGTGCGTGTGATACATTGCCAAATGCTCCAAACTCACTCAGATGTGCAAAATATGGTGCTTTTCTTTCTCTCTTGCATTCTCTGGACAAACTGGGCTATTGTAGGTGTTTTCATCTACTGAAATAGGTAGGAAGTGAGGAGCTACATATAAAACTATGGGTGAGCTTTGGAAGAGATTTTACTAGAGGTCTAGACAGCACAGGATTTATTTTTAATTTTGGCAACTTTTAAAAGCAACAAGTCACAACTGCTGCACACAGTATTCAGCTAAACTTCTGGGGACCAGTTTTTAAACCTCCGTGCCTAACATACCCCATTCCTAGGAGTGATACAGTGTTATTTATAGATGGCATTGAGGGACATGGCTGAAATGCACACTTTTGTTTTTACATTCTCTGCACAGCTTGAGCTAATCGTGGCAGGCGCTTTCACCAAATGAGTTATGGTGTCTAATGGCTCACTTCAAAATACACAAGGAGGGACATCTGAAATGAAATGCTACTCGAAAAAGAAATTGTCATTTTACCTTTGAGCTGTGGCTCAGTCCATATTTCCTTTACTGAGTCACTGGGTCTGTCATAAACTTTGTCCAAGAGAATTTGGTGTCCTTCATCAAAGAAGTATGAGCATAGGATTGCTATGGAAGTGGTGGAGCCTCCAATATTSTACCTTTTCAAAAATTAAAAATATTAAGGAAACAATTGAAAATTTGTGGCAGACAGTAAATCTCCCTTCCAAGTATTGTTCCTTAACATCAGTACTGAAAGGGCTTAAGGCTACGTTTTGATACCTTTACATTCATTCTCCCCTATCAGCATTTGCACATTTATCAGAGAAACGAAATCCTGTCTTAGAGTCTTGGACTGTTATTGCCCACAATTGACTTCAAAAGCAAACATAAAACTGAATGGTCCATTTTTTTCTTGATTCAACCTGGAAAAAATTCAGAAAGTAAGCAAAGACTCTTAATCTGCAGAGAAACATCAGATTCCTGTTATTCTTCTACTCTGAATAACCCATGCTGTTACTGACACAGGCAGCATGAGTAAATACCTAAACCCTAATATATAAACGTAGATCCCAATTTAAGCAACTATGTTTGTAGAACTGTCGTGTTCTTATTTCCTGCTGCACACAATGAGAATAATTGGTGTTTGGCACCTTATAAGATCAGGCCATTTATTTTTTGCCTAAAGATTGTGTTAGCTGCTTCATTTAAGACAGTCATGTTTGAGAACTTTCTTTGTAGTTTAATTTCATACCAGCCTCTGAAGATTAAATTCACTGAAGAGCCTAAGTGTCATCGGAGAACCCCTGCTATGAATACACACAATGGAATACCAAATGATTTTTTGTCTGTCACTTTTCACTAATATTAGAGCACATACAGCACTGGAGATGTTTGTACTTTGCTCACTAGTAAGCGATAGATACAGTGCTTTCCTGTAGGTGATGTTAGGAGTGCCTGGCACAGACATTCCAGCAAAAACCTGCTAGAAAACGTTTTGTTCAGGCCAGTTCATAACTAAGTTTTTTTTACCTCCAGAAAAGGATTAGACAATCCAGGAGGCCTCTGTCCCAAAAAGTGAAGCTACCTCTTTAACCTGCAGCATTTGGAAGCTGTATGCTGGAGTCACACTGTGACTGGCTAGAACTGAAATAAGCCTCTTCAGTGTGTCCCGGATCGTGCTGTGCTGCCAGGAGGTCCTGCTGCCGCTGCTGCACAGCCCAGGAGGCAGCCAGACCCAGCAGAGCCCCGTTTCCCACAGCTGCCTTCATGGCTGAAGTGAGTGGCAAGCAGGCAGCTGGAGCAATGCTGGAGAGCTCTTCCTGGGACTCTGCATTGCAGACAGTGAAACTGCAGAAACTTTAGTCAGTAATAACGACGGAGCAGTTGCTAGAGTTTTAGCTCAACTTTTGGAGGCAAGTACTTCCTTCATTACAGACCTCTTGTGTGACATTAGGGAAGCTGTTTAGTTTATCAGTGTCTCTTCTCAGTGCCATGAAGGTTAAAAATATGAAGTTCATGACTGGCACAGCTATTCCACGAAGGGGAACTATTAAGGTGAGAGACATTATGTATTACTGCTAAACCCATGCAAAATTGAAATTATCAAAATATGAAGTTCATGAGTGGCCCAGCTGTTGCAGGGAGGGAAACTTGTAAGATGAGAAACATTATTCATTATGGTTAATCCCATGCAAAATTGAAATTATCAGCCTTGCCTTAAAATCGTAAGATTGGTTTAGGGAGAATTTCAAAAGGTAAAATGTTTGTGGCTCTCTATTATATGCCTTCAGAGACTGGGTCTTTTGTGTGCACTCAAAGGGTTGGAAATACATTAAACATAAACAAACCAAAGCAATCCATGAAAAGAACTATGAGACCATTTGGTACCTGGGACGTGATTTCACCTTTGCTGTTTTATTGCCCCTGGCCCTGATACGAGTTTTTGCTTGGGAGAAAACTGGGGCAAGAAAGAGGGAAGTCCCAGTTCTATCTCAAGTCTACTGGAAGATGGTGGTGCCTTTGCTGAATTTGAATTCAGTCATGGGTGTGTTTTGTTGGTTGCAGCCCTAGCTCCTTTGTGCTCACATAGTGAGACCTCTTTCTCTGCTCTCATCGCTGTGCTCATCTTTTTCTGCACATGTTGCAAATCCCAGAAGAATATTAAGAAGATTATCAAATATTGAGAGCCCCATGATGGCAATGGACATAAGTGGTTCTAGCATTAAAAATGAGTTCTTACAAAGGCCTTCTCTTCTTTGGTTGATATTTGTAATGTTCTGGGCTCACAAACATTAGCTCTGGACCAAAAGAAGGGAATGACTTACCTAAATATTGTATGGGAAATGTATATTTGTGATATTCATCTGCTTTGATAGCTGGCAACAAATGGATGCAATCTTCTGGCTCGTAAGATTTGGAGCATTGTTGACACATTGGAGTGTCCAACAGAATCCTAAATTAAGAGCAGGCATATGATGCTGCAGCTTGCTGCAGCAGGGTCTAGGAGTTCTACAGCACCTTTAAGCCATCTGTATGCTCTGTGCACAAGGGTCTGTACAGGGCTGATTGCCCAGGATAATTCAGCACTGCAGATATGGCAAACTAGATGTTGTACCACAGCCTTATGCATAGTCTGTTTTTTTGACTGTTCGACCACTTGACCGCTGCCTGCAGTAAAAGATTTAATTAAGCCATATATATATATACATATATATATAAAAATTAATACAAGGCAAATGCAGAGTTAGATTAGAAAGAAATCAGAGAAACAAAACAGATGTGACATCCAGGATTGTGTTCTGCGACATATTCCCTAAATTTGCCTATTTAGTTCTAAACATCTAAGTGATGGTACAATTTATCTTGAGATATACTTCCAGACTGTTGTTGTTTTCCTTGGCTGTTTTCCTTTTCTCATTTAATCCCATCAATGTTGGCCTGTAAACAGGACAGTAAGCCATGTAAAGCTAATTCACTGTTACAAATAAAATGCTGTTTTGAAAGAGCTTTGGTTATTTGCCATTCAAAGGTTTACCTCATGTCTATGATTAATGCATCTGTGTGAACAATTTTCTTCCAAACATGCTCTACCAATAGGTCGGACACCTGGGTTAGAAGTTCACAGTCTCCAAACATATCGAATCTCAGATAGCCGATGTTGTTTTCAAATACATTTGTGTGGAATGAAAATTTAATCAGATCTTCAAATACTTCTGGGGAAGGGATCTGAAAGAGTTTGGAAAAAAAAACAAATCATTTGCTGGCACTGATAGCTTGGCACAAGATTTAAAAAGAATTATGTGGGTCAAGTTTAGTCCAGGTGGGACATATGTGAGGAATGTGACCAAGTTTGAAGAACATAATGAATGGTAATAAGATTTTTGCATATTAAACATAGGTTAGCATTGGTTGCTGCATTGTTTGCCATAGGGTGCATCAATAGCATGCCCAGAATCTGGATCAGGCATCTACTTGTCAGGGCTCCATTTATTTTTCAAAAATACAGGAATTTCCTTGGACCAAAGAGGCTGAGAAGGCTACAAGAACCATCCCCGAGGCTACAGCATAGGCCACTATGCCAGGCCTGCCATCCAAGCCCACTTGTTTCCTTTAGCAGTTCTTTCTAAATAAGGCACTTGGGACTTTTATAATCTCTTGATTGGCCTCAGCTGACAAACAGCTGCTGGCTACAGGTGAGGTTGGCCCCAGCCCCTCTTAATGAGCCAGTCCCTGTGACAGTGAGGAACCTGATGTGATGGGCATGTGCTAGGATACTCATGAGGTTGACGTGTTAAATCTCTTATGCAGTGGCCATGTGCCTGGAGTCTCACGTGTTAGGCTGTGATTAATTTCATTTTGTTTAGCTTATGTTATTAAACAGCAGACTTTTTTTTAATAGCAATGTGTAGCCAACTAATAAAGTTATCCTAGTAACTCCTATATGCACTGAGACATAGCCTGCTCCTATTGCCAAACTTCTGTTTTGCATGCATGTGTCTGAAAATGGAAGACTCTCCTTCAGCTTAAGGAGATAAGGCTTTGAGATATATATGACTTATGTGACCTTCAGCAATTTGGCCTCTTCTCCTCAGGGTTACTGTGAAAATGATTTTATACTTGCTTTTTAATCAGTTGCCCTCTGCCATAGCTCAGTCTCAGAAAATCCATAGTTTTAGACCCAAAAGAACAAGGAGCCAGCAGTGAGCCATGTGCGAAAAGGTGCTCCCCAACCTGCAATATGCTGCAGAATTTGGGAGACATTTGGGCTTTCTGCAGCTGTAGAGGAGTCAGGCAATCTCCTGCCTTACAYGTAGTGCTCTGGCCTGGGGTTGTGCTCCTGCCAAAAGCAGGTCTGCCACAGCAGAAAGAGGGTTTCCAAGGTATCTGTACCTTCCAAGGTATTTGAGCTGTATTTGACACAGCTCAAGCACTTTACCTTTACCTGGGGGAAAATTACCCACGATATCACACTTCTGGCTGCCCTGGGCTTCTTCATCATTCAGTGCCTTCTGTATGCCAAAATTGCGAAAATTTAAAACATTAGTTTAAAAGCCCTGTTGGCCAGTAGTTGTTGATCGATGGTGAGAGCAAACTCTACTGAGTCCTTTTCTGTACCCTTCTTTCTCACTGTACCTTGTGAAAATAACCACTGTATCTGGACTATAAACATATCAGTCCGGCACTACTGAGTTTGTCATTTCCAATCCACTTCCCAGTGACAGCAATGCTACTTGATCTGCCTACTGTACTTTGCTTAACAAATCACAGTTTTGAAGAAAATATCCAGCATGCATTGCATTGTTCTGACAGAGCTTATATCTAGTTCAGAGGTACTGGTCCCCCCAGGAGAAAAAAATCATCACTCATTGGTAACATCTACAAATAAAATCAATGTGTTACTCTCAGGCACTTACTAATGATATTTTAACTGAACACACTGTCTCTAACACTAATTGCCTGATGTACACCCATAAGCATGTTGATTAAGAATAACTTCTCTGTCTATGTCTGGTAAATTTTTTTCCTACTTGTTCTTGTACTGTGCTGCATCAGATCTTTGTTCACTTTGTTCACTTCACTACTTGCTAGCAGTGTTGCTAACTCTGGGAAATTCATTACAGATTTCAAGGTGAGCAGGTAGCTCTTAAAGCCTCGGGTCTCATGGGGTAAAATGAATATGCAAGGGTCTCAAAGAAACTCTTCTTTATCTTCATGGCTGCAGGAAAAGGTATGTAAATATATCCATTCTAAAGGCTCTAAGACCAGTAGTCAGATGAAAAGCACTCAGAATGTAATTTTGGGGGGGTGGGGAAGCCTTGTAATTTTTAAGCAAAAGAGGGGAGGAGGCTGGGACTGACAATATAGAGTTACTGTCCTGGGAAACTGCAGGTTCATGACACTGGCACAGGGGCCATGTGCTGATGGTACCTAAGGAGGTAAGTCTAGCTTCAGAGAGCAACAGCACGCTCTCCTTTGGAAGGCAGGGCTCTGTTTGCAGGCCAAGGACAAGCTGGGACAGGATGCAGCTGAAAGTAAGATCCTGCTGCTCACTCAGGCAATGTTTACATACAAATTACTTGATGTTAAATAGAAACCCTCAGGTGCCTTAGTAAGAACACTGTAAGCAATGCGGCTAGACTAAAGGACCTCCAAGCTGACACCACTTAAAGCCAAGGAAGAATTGTTTTTCGTTAACTATATAGGGTGTCCAGCCCTATTCTGCAGTCTCCTTCCACAAGTGAGTGGCCTAACTGGAACAAGTGACGTGACACAAAATAGGACCTAGAATGCTGCCCTGGGACTCATGCATGGAGTTTCATCCCTGGTTCTGCTACTGACACATACCCCAACCATGAGCAAACTACTTTTCCAACTGCTCCTCTTTTCCCTCTTTTCTCCCCTTTCACCTCTCCCCTAAGTTGTTTTGTCTGTTTAGATGGAGGCTGTATTTTCCTAGCTAATTTTGTGCTGACCATTGTAACGTAACTCTGATTTCCATTAAGGTTGCTAGTGCTGTCAACTGCCAGCTCTTAAAATATTATCAGCCAACACCCTTGTGCCATTGCAAATCCTGAGATTGGTTTAAGAACCATGAGATCTTGGGGGCTGGGTAGCAGGGTTGCACCTTTCTTTCTTAGAATAACATTTGGGTTCCTTGTGTACTCTCACAGGCTGGAATGGAACCATCCATTCTAGTAGGTCTGCCAGCTCAAGGACTGAGCAGGATCAGCTATATCCCTGACAGCTGATTCTCACTTGCTCTTAAAAACAGCCATATCACTGGGTGATTTCCAGGCAATCCAGTCTAGTACGTCACTAGCCTTACTATTACAAAGATGTTTTTAACATCTAGTGTAAACAGTCTAAGTTCACTACTTTCTACAGTTTAAGTGCATTACTTCTTGGCCTATTTACCATGGACAAGGGAACAGATTATTCTCTTCATATTTGAAACAGCCTCTTACGTATCTGAAGACTGTTTTCATGTCTCCTCCAGTTTTCTTCTCTCTGGAATAAACAACTCAAATCTCTTAAAATTTTTCAAGAAGACTCTTATTCAGTCTTCTCTTTACTCCTGCTCCTCTTTTCTGCTGTCTCCCCACTTGAGTCACATCTTTCCAGAAAAGCATTGCCCAAGACTGCGCATAGTATACTTTAGCTGAATTTTCTTTAGGGTTGAATGTAGCAGAAGACTTCAAATGTCTTACTGATTATATTCCTCCTTATCCATTCCCATTTGATGATTATTATTTTTTACTGCAACAACTTGACTCTATTGACTCGTGTTCAGCTTATGAACTTTGAAGAACCCATATACTTTTTTACAGGACTCCCCCTAAACAAGCTGTTTTCCTCCCAGAGCTATGCAATTGCTATCACCCTAGAAACTGTGTAAGAACCCTGTTCTTATTCAACCTCATCCTGCGTTTCACAGATCATTTCTCCAGTTTTTCCATAACTGTAGCTTTGAATTCTAATCCTGCTCTCCATTGCACCAGGACAGCCAGGATGGGGGTCATCACAAGCAAAAGCTGAAACCCTCTGGGACAGTGCTCTGGAAAGGATTAAAGGAGGTTATTTAAGGCTGTCAGTCCCCATTGAGGGAGTGCAGGGCAGAGTGAGAAGCTATACTTTCACCCTGCAAAGGGCAGCACTGCACAGCAGTGTGTAAGCCTGCTCTGACGACACACAGCTTGTAACATACTCATTGCAAGCCAGTGAGCAGCTATTTTCTAGTCAATGTCCTGGCAGATTACATTTGAAAGCAAAAATTTGAAAACACGATTCATGGCTAAATTTTGATTTTCATCCAAAACCCACTGAAAATCCTGAAAACTAATGGCCAAATCTACTGTAACATTAATGACAATGGAAAAAAATGAGCACAAACAGATCTCTTTGGTGGGATTGTAACTGCAAATGTAACTGCATTGAGCCTGAGTATCAGGATCAGAAGAYGAAAGGTATTAGAAAAAGAAAAAAAGTGATTAACAAAGTGTCATATTCTTTTCTGCACCAAATACAAGAAGCAAGCATGAATTGCAAAAGGTGAAGAGTCAATGAGAGTTGAACACAAGACTTTTTTTGGCTTGCATAGACTTGTATAGTTCCACTGACTTTACTGTGCAATTGTAGCAGTTTGGTTATCTATCTTGACACTTTGAGGCTGAGCATTTTGATTTCACTCATTAATGAAGGGACATAAGCAAACTATACTCCTTTCTGGTGAAACATCTGTAAGTATTGCCTCCTTCAGCAAGTACAATACTCTGCTATAGATACATATTATTTACCTGGGAAAAGGAGGACTTCAAATGCGGGAACAATTTCTCCTTACAAAGGATTCTTTTTTGTCTTTTACCCTGATCATAGTTTTCAGCTGCTTATCTAAAACATTAATAGAAAAATTCTTAGGTGTGGAGACTGTATTAAAAGTATTTAGGCATTATCAAGGGGCCAAAAGAGTCACTCAGGGAGACTCTTGTCACTTAAAATTGACATAACACATTTGCCAAAATCAGGCAGCAGTTATTCCATAGGTAGCCTACAATACTCAGATATTCATGAACACAAATGTTTCAGTATGGAAAGGAGGGTATGACTGGAAGGAGAGAGAGGCAAACAGAAGAATAAAAGTAGGAATTATTGAACTGCGAATCAGCAAGTTTACAGAGCTCTGCCTTATAAGCAAAATGCTATTTTCTGAATCACAACCAATATATACAACATTTGCCTCTGGGAAGTCTGACTCTGGAAAGTGGCATTTATGCAGCACACAACTCCGGCTAGCATTGACCTTGCTGCTGTCATAGAGGAGACATATTCACTACCCTGTATTATGCTTCAGCAGCTATTCTAGTGTAGCAGATGCAGAGGTCTACATGCATTTCACTTGTCTGTCTCCTATGTCCCATCCCATCCTTCCTGCAGTTATTCATCATCACTTTCATTTAATTGTGTGGGATCTGCTTCACTGTCAAGGTCATTATCAAGAAAATCCCACTGGGGAAAGGGTGGCTTGGAAGGTAGGTAGCACAAAAGAAAAACTAGGAATTAGGTTTCTGAGGAATAAATGTGGTACAGATTAAAAGAGCCACTATGTCCATGTCAAAAAAAAAAAGATTTACAAATCCAATTAGTGTTGCCGTGTAAGCTTCACTGTAATCTTAAGGCATTTGCTCTCTGGGGTATTGGTATGGGGTATTCCTGAAATGTTCCACAGAAAGCATCCCTCTTGGCCCTGCAAAAGCAATGCAGGAAAGGAAGGTACTCTTGCTGCCCAGTGCTCTGTGGAATAGGTGAATTTTCTTTTACCTCTAACACAAAGAAAAGCCTTTACTTCAGTGACTTCAGTGTCTTCGTTCACTCACCCTCTTTTGCCTTAAAATGTCTTAACACCACTGTCTTGTCTCTCTGCCTCCCAATTTCCTCAAGAACTATGAGGGAATGCATACACCTTTGGAAACTATTTTAGCCTCATAAGAGACTCGTGCTTCTCCTCTGCTATTTATACATTATTTCCTGTTGAAGAAATCTCACATTTGTCCTGATTTTCATCCACACTGATGTGATTTCCTTCTTATGGATGCATCCCTGACCTCTTCCAATCATTTTGCTTGACGAAGAACTGAAGTAAACAGAGGCATTAATTAGTATAATGGCATTTCCTCACTAGCTCTATCAGGATCAGAATTTCACGTCATGTGACAAATAAGATATTTGTCCTGTACATCCTGTTCTCAACATTCAAGAGCTGAATAAAGTAAGTAAGGTTTGAACAAGTAAAAATAACCAACAGTACCCATTAACAGGCTTTAGTGAAAACAGTGACTAATTTGCAAGATGGGCCCACTTTGTAGAATGGGGACAAATTATGATGTATCGCTACTGATATGTTGCTAATAATTCAGCAGGGAGCTCTGTCAAAAACATCTTTAGAGTGAAATTTTCTACACCCAACAAATGTAGGAGGGAAAGAGAGTGATGGAATAGAAAAATCCTTTGATTAATTATTTCCATTTAAGCTTAGAGGCAAGAATGGGGCCAGCATCTCTTGGTTAACAAACTTGAAAAAAATACCCTCCCCTGACAATACTTAGACTTTGTCCTTGACCTTAGTGTTGGAGATAATACCACAAAGGTCATGCCCATTTTAAATCATGCATACCAAAAACTTCAGAGGGTAGAAGCCCACAGATTTCCTCCCCCAGGAAACATTTAATAGTTACCTGACACTTGGTATACTCTGGTTCATTGCAAAGGCAAATGCATTCTCTTCAAAAAGTAATTTTATGAGTCCCTGGAGAAAAGACGTCTCTGATAGCCATGCTAGAGCAGTAGCCAGAAAGGAGCTAACTCCATCCAAGAAAGGGATCAGGTTATCCTAACCCTCCCTTTAATTTGAAGATGGAATTTTAACAAGTGCCTCTGGGAGCTCCCTCCAGCACAACAATGAACAAGAAAGATTGCCAAGGCAGACCGATGTGTAAATACCCAGGCTCAGAACAAAGCACAGACTGTTATGCAAACCACACAGCAAGGGCAAAAGTAGATTATTAAAAATCGATTTCTCCCTGGGGTCACCTAACTTCCACCCAGATACTTCTTCCAAAGTATTTCTAGGTCACTGGGAAACTGTCTGATGCTGAGCATGAGATACAATCAGAACAACTTTCCACTGTCACTACCAAAGGAGTTGCTTGTTATTCTGGTGTAATAGAAGTCAGGTACAGCAATTTTATATAGAAAAATCCATTAAAGAGTATGTGACTGCATGTTTTGTGGGTGTATGCATTTACTCTGGTCCAACCAAATTTTTCTTAAATTACAAATTCGTTTTGTAACCAGTGGGTTTCTGCATTAATTTATTACAACTTGAAAAACCATAGAACTGAAAGAGCGGGGATCACAGAGACAATGAGGTTCTTCCCTCTAACAGTGAAACCCTGCATATTTGCTTGTGGCAGATGGCAACTGAAAGAGATTCACAGCCTGAAGATTGTTCCCGAAATGCATGCATGCATAACTACCATCTACTACCACAAGTTACTACCCTGACTCGCCTTAGTGTCAGAGAGAGCTCAGACTCCAAAACCCTCTCAGGCACTGGCTTCTCTTCTGGGTACAGGTAAATCCTGGTGGGTTTATGATATGGGCTAGAAACAAGATAAGATATCTGACTCAGTGCTCCCATTCTAGCTGCCATCAATATAGCTGGGTACAAGAGAACTGTACCTGTTTTGGCATGATCCCTGGGATGCTGTCCTTGGCGTGTTCAGGGATGTAGAGTAATTTCAGGTGCTCATCATCAGAAAGAGCTTGCAAGTTGGCAGTCACCTTTCTAGCCAGCTCCTCTTCTGTATTAATCCTTTTATAACTGTCTTTGTTGATGTTCTTGGTGAGGTTGGATGCTATAACAGTCCCAATGTCCACAAAGGCATAATTATCTGCCACAAGCTTGCCTACAGTTTGCAGTGTCTGTGGCACCAGGGCACGCAGGTTGGCAATGTGCTGAGCTACAGCCATGGCTTCACTGGCCTGGATGGTGATGTGTGGCTCCACGCCAGACACACTCCATACTTTGCCAGTGACTGGGCTGAGCACCACTTGGCTGGGGATGGACGCATATAGGGAACTGTTACCAACACGGTAAATGCCCACTGAGAGGGAACCACCTACTGTGGGCTCACCAATAACTGTGGCCCGGTGTAGATCCTTCATAGAGCGAGTGAAAGCTTCAGCTGCTGAGCCACTCATGTGGCTTGTTAGGATATAGATGTCCTTGAGGGAGCCATATCTCTTGCCGGTGACTTGGAGGAGAGTCCACACCTCTGTGCTGCGGGAAGTACTGCGATCAAAGATAGTGTAGAGGTGTTGCTGAGGCTCAGGCTCAAAGAAGTAGGAACAAAGTATTGGAATGGCAGTGGAGTAGCCACCTGTGTTGTACCTCATGTCAATAATCATGGCATCCGTATCCACCAGCTTGTTCCATACCATCTGCACCAGCTGGGGCCCAATGGCCTTCACTGTTTCTGCCTCAGCCATCATATCAAAGCGAAGATAGCCCAGGTTGCCTGGCAATACCTCAATTTTGAAGAGTGCCTCAATGATGTAACTCAGCTCCTCAGGGCTGGGAATCTTGTTGGGAAGCTGTTCTTCTGGTGTCGGTTCCACATGGCTGTGGAAGACATGAAGCCGATGGTCCCCTGAGGCCTCCTGCAAGTCACTGGTAAGCTGGGAAGCCAATGTCTCAAAGTCTACAGCTGATCGATAACCTCCTTGGGCCCGTTTGGTGCTGAGCATAGCACTGGCCTTACCAGCCACTTCCGGGATGGCATAGTGAGCCTCCAGGAGTTGCCCGGTGCCCTCCAAAAGTACTCCCATGTTCTTGTGGAAAGCTAGCACCTCTTCAGCCTTCTCCAGTGCATCCTCAGCCAACACTATGGCATCAGGCACAACTCCTCCACCCATCCAGCTTTCCCCATGGTTGTCAATGAAGGTGATAACAGGAACTGTGATAGCTAGGCCACGGGTTATTCCCTGCTCAGGCTGCAGCAGAGGGAAGGTATGGGTGTGTGAGAGGCTTCCTGCTGTGATCTCACCAATCAGTGTGGCACGGCTCAGGGACTGCATGAGGTAAGCAAACTCCTCAGCAGCTGTAGCAGTGTGGTGGCTGGTGAGGAGGTAGATGCCACGCTGGGCCCCGTAGGGCTTGCCCAGCAGTTCTGTCTGGCTGTTGTGCACTTGTGTGTGGTTGGTGCGCCTGTCATAGGTTGTGAAGAGATGGACAGGGCCAGCAGCAGGATCTTGGAAATAAGACAGTAGCACAGGCACAGCGGAGGAGGAAGGGCCCCCAGGGTTGTAACGTAGATCCATGATCAAGTTCTCTGTATTTTGGAGGGGCTCCCACACTTTGTGGACAATGTAAGGTCCCAGCTTAGCAAGTACAGAGGCATCTGCAAACTCATCAAAGCGCATGTAGCCAACATTGCCTGGCAACACTGACACCTTGAAGACAGTATCCACCAAGGCATGCAGCAGTTGCTCATTGTCAGGTAAGTTGGCTGCCACTGCAATTGGCTTCTCAGCAGCGAGGGCAGCAGCTTCACCTGGCATCATGACTCGGACCAACAGGCGGGGATCTTCAGATAAGGTCTGCATCTCAGTGTTGAGCTTGGTGGCCAGGTCCTCTGCTGACTGCACAGAAGAGAAGTCAGAGGTGACGAGGTGCCGCAGAAGCACTGGCACCCGCTCCACTAAGCTGTAATAGTCCTTTAATATGCTTGTGAGGCGGCTTAGGGTGCCAGGCACTGCTCTGCGCACTGCCAGGATGTCCAGGGATTTCTGCAAGGCTTTCTCTGAGTCAGTAGCCACACATGGCATCACCCCACTCACCTCCCAGCTCTGTCCACCCCCACTCAAGGGGCTCACAGATCGTGACACGGGAACCATCATATAGAAATTGGAGGGGCCAATACGCAGCTTCTGGACGTCCAGTGAGCCCCCAGCTGTCTTCTCCCCGACAGTGACAGCCCTGTTCATGTGCTTGAGGATGTAAGCCACATCTTCAGCCACTCCTGTGGTGTGGCGGCTGATCAAAACAATGACATCCTTGTCTTTGCTGTACCTCTCTCCCAACACCTTTGGCAGTGTCCATATCTCTGTGGTGGTGTTCGAGGGCCGATTGTATACAGTCTCAACATGCAGCATCTTGTCTGCTTCATGCAAGTATGAGATGATGAAGGGGAGGCCAGAAATCTGTCCCCCAGTGCTGTGTCGAAGATCTATCACCAGGGCAGATGTCTCTATCAGTGTCTTCCACACCTTGTCCACCAGAAAAGCTCCAACTTTCTGCACAACTTCCTGTCCTATGATATAATCAATCCTCAGGTAGCCAACATTGCCCTCCAGCTTGTCATACATGACCACATGCTCAATAAGACTCAGGAGTTGTTCACGAGTGGGGGAAGCCTCAGCTTCTTGTTTGGGAGCTGCATGCAGTGATGGCTCATAGGAAATCACCAGTCTTGGATCATTCAGAGCACCCTGCACTCCAGCTGTCAAGACACTGGCCAGCAATTTTGGATCTGTGATGTCCAGGATCTCCCCGCTCTTGATTGCTTGTTCAATGGCTTCTTGCATTCCCACTAGGTTTTCAGGATAGCAGTAGTTATCCAGAAGGACTTTAGCCATGTCCAGCACTAGAGTCGGCTGAAAGATTTCCTCAGCAGGTATGCTGCACATGATCAGTGCTGAGAACAGGAAGAAATGTGTCCTGATCATTTTGTCTCTGTATGGAACAGAAAAGAAGGAAAGAAGTCAGAAGCTCTTATTGATCAAGATGAACGTAGCTCTCCGATGACTCTCTGTTTGTGAATCACACTGAAATCCCTGTGTTGAATCCAGGTGCACTGAATAGATAAAAATCTTTTATCTGCATTAAACCTTTAATCTCATTAAAATGGAGTGCATCATCCGAAGTGCACCAATAGATGAAGTTCAGCTCCTAACTACTTCACAGCCCTCTTATGAAACAGTAATAAACTTCAATCATCAGGGAAGATCTTTCTGGCAGTTAATTGTTTTCAAAAGGTAATGCATTGCCTGTTATAAACTGGTCCTGGCTTATCCTGACAGTGGATTGCTTGAATGCAAAACTTTGATTTTAACCACAATTAGAGCAACAGTCATCCAGTCTTTTACCATTATTTATGAAAAGCTTATACCAGGAAATTCTTCAGTGACTTAGCTGTATCAATATTTAATATTTTTTCAAAAGTTGTTGTCAATACATTGTCTTTGGTGTTTTTCAGTCTGAGCTGCAATGGACTGTTCTTACATTCTATGACTAAGGGCTCCAAACAAGGAACTCTGGACATTTAGAACAGCTCATAAAATCCAAGGTAATGAYAGCCTGTTAATTTCTGTGCTGAGAATTGCCAGCATTTTAAACAGGACTTTGAAATACATTTGCCTCAACATAATACAGCTAAATCTGAGGTGACTTTAATCTTCATAATTTGCACTCAATTAGGATTTACTTGTAATACCATTGAGTAACATATGGTCATGTCTGATGACAGCTCCCAGCCAATAGACTTTAGGCTCAACATACCAAAATAGAACGTGGGGGGTTGTTTTCTTCTGCTCACAATGTATTCGAGACCCTATTGTATTAAGAGTTTGAAAGAGGATCAGAATATGCAGGATGCAGCTGCAGGCTGTACCCATGTGAGTCGTCAACATTCAGAGCTCCAGTATGACATGCCAAAGATATACAAGAACAGATTCTTGGCTTTAAGTCTGAAATGAGTTGCTACCCCAGCATTTCTGCTTGCTGGAGGTAGCTGCAAGAACAGATTAGGGAATCTGGGAAGAGCATGTTTTTGTATTGCTTTCAAAATGTCACTTGTTGCTACATATGAATACATGCGGAGGCAAGACTCTAAAGATGGTCTACCCTGGCTTGGTGCACTCTGTTGGTGTCATGTGTGAGTGTCATGAGTGAAGCCTGCCACTCACACGAGCAAAGTTTAGTGCAGTCGTCTTTCTGGGTCTTTCAGTTGTAGCAATAAAGGAGTTTTGCTTCCTTTAACATGTCCATATAGGAGTAGCCTCGTCTATATATGCAGGTGCTATTTCATTCCATGGTTGATTTGTATCTGTGTAAATGTACAAATGTAAATCCATCAAAGGGAACAATTAAATTGTTCTGACAGTCCATTAGAGAAAGGACTGCTCTATGGCAAAAGCTGTAAATCTTGATGTTATAATCACACGTATCTCTGGCAACCAGGCTGTGCTATCATCTGCAAAAAAAAATAGTTTAAAAAATGTTGCCACTTCCATTGTCAAAGGAGAGGTCTAGGATATAGCTGAAATTGTTGTTGATACTGTATAAATAAATAATTAATCTCCAAGTGTGCCTCATTGGTAGAGAAGCAGTGCGATTCGGATCTGTTGTATATCTTCTTAATTTTGGGGGGCTGTTCTATATTGTGACAATGTGTGACATCCATCACAGACCTTACTCCAGGGCATTATCACCAGTTTGAATTGCTCTTCTTGCTTTCTTCCTGCAAAGAATAATCCAGCACTCTAAGGCAAAGGTAGCTGGAAAAAAACTCTCTAGCATAACCACACTTTGTCCGGAAATTGACTTTTGAGCTACAGGATTTATTGCCAGAGCTGCATTCATTCCTCGTGTGGCCAATACAGTGGACAGGACCCTGGGCAAATTGATTTCTATTGCTTTTCTAACCCACGGCTCTTCGGTCTGTCTAGCTTGGAAAGGTTTTGGGGCAAGGGATCTCTTTTGCTACATTAATGTCTACCACTTATCTTACCTTTACTTTCAACCTCTGATAATGTCTCTCTCTATTACCACAAGAATAATTGCACACACTGTAAGTACATTAAAACAATCAGTTCAATAGACAAGATATTGTACTTCATAAATCCTCAACTAAATTCTTAAGTGCTGTGCGCTCTGTGCACTAAGGCAGGGGACATCTGAAATAAAAACATTATGAGCTGTGGTTGTGTAATTAATGCATATGACCAAGAGGGGAATGATGCATAGATAACTTTAATTCTGACATTTCCCACTTTAGAGTGCTTAACATTTTAATGTTACTTGCAATTTGTATGTTCCAACATCTTTCAATTAACTTGAAAGGGAAGATACAGACTAATTCTGTTATGATGGAAACAAAGCATAATGATAAAGAAAACATATGTATGATCTAAAATAATGAAGTAAAAATGTGTAAACCTGGAAGAGTTAGATATTTCGCCTGCTGGGCTAGGGGGTTGGGTTGTCCGATGGGTTCCCTTTTTTGTTTCTTATTTCTTTCTTCCTTCTACGCCTGCTGGGTGCTGGAAAAGGGCATGCCCAGGAGCCAAGGAGCAGCATTACAAAATGGATCCATTGTGACAGGAATTGGGAAAAAAAGTACAATAATCCATGTCCCTAAGAATATGTCAGGATGGATCTCTATTTCTGTCTGTCTGTACAGTAGCTTTAAGCATGCAGCTTTCTATCCCAGAAAAAAGAATGACATTGCATGTTTATGGAGCATACATAGTACTTTCTTTTTTAATCCTTCAGTACATAGTACATAACGGACACTTATATTTATATGAAACTATTTACCAAGTACGGGATAATGGTGGAAATAAGGTTAAATGATTTATCATAAAAATTAGAGAAATTAATATTTTCTGGATTTCTTGAAAGTAATTTCATTCTGTTGTTTAAATCACAGCAAATCTTAAAAAACAACTTTTTTTTAGAAGGGCCCTTTTTTTCACTGTATTCTTCTCTGCCACTTTCTCCTTTTAGAATAGAAATTGATATAACTTGAAATGACAAAGCATTACTCAAATTACCTCAGTTTCACCTTGCTGTGCAAAGGGTGTTACAGGGTGTTACAGACATTATATACGAGGTGTTAACAGTCACCTCATCTTACTCTGAATGTAACAGACAAAGATGAATTGCCAGGAAGATCATACTCAGAAAGGAGACAGTAACAGACAGTAACTGAGCATTTTTTATCAGGGTATGTGCCAGATAATTACCTTCCGTATCTAAATGAGCTCTATATATCTACTGCTAAACTACGATATGCATAATMTTTTTCCTAGCATTTAAGGAAGTATATCCACAGATTCACAATATTCTTCTCCAGTGAGGCCTTATCTAGAGGTTAAAAATCATGAAATGGCCCTTTCCTGCCTGTGATTGTTGTAAAATCATAAGATTAGAAAAATAATTTTTCTCTGTTTTTCTAACATTTCTTGTGCATTGTATCATGTTCTAAAGATTTTCATATCAGAAACTGTAGCTGAGGTTTTTATGAAGCTAGGGTTTTGAGAAATATATACAGGATTGTGATTAGTTTTACCCAGTAAAAGTCAAGATGTGGCAGCACTCCACAGCCCAATTTATTCCTCATGTTCAGATACATATTATTTGTCATGCACTTTATCACTAGCACACAGAAACAAAACTAACTTCACAATGTAAAGGTAAAAGAAATGCTTTTCCCAATATGCACGACTTAAAAAGCCAGGACAGAGGAAAAAAGTATTTTTCCACACTGAATCTGTTCAGTGATATATTTCTCTTGCCCTGAATTCAATATGACATGTATCATTCACTGCTATCTTGGTAATTCTTTATAGATGGTGTTAGAAGGTAAGAATCCTTCCTTGTGTGGTATGGATTCTTCAAGCTCTGGAGAATGACTATTTACTTACTCATTTCTTGATACAAATAGCTTAAATTTTTATCAAACATGTTGTTTAATGCAAGTCTGTTCATTGAACTCTGAGTACCTAGATCCGAAATGTAACTCTACCATCAATTCTGATTTCTAATATAACCCAAGCCAAATTCCTATTTTGATTTCAGTTTTGAGCTGAACTCAATAGCTCAGGCCTAGCTCTAGCTTTTATAATTCATAAAACTTTATGATCCTTTAAAATCTGTCCACAAGTATTTCATTTTCTGACTTCCTGTGGGTATGAACTTCCCACATACTCTGAGAAGAGGTATTTTCTTTTATCTGTCCCAAACTAGTCTGCATGCACGATCTGCATCACTCAGATCACATGCTAAAAAGCTTCCACAAGAGCGAGATTAAATGTTTTGCTATATACTTTTTGCTTTATATATTTTGCTCCAGTACTCCCTTGTTCTCATCTGCGGCCAACCTCACCATTCCCTCATCAGGCCCATATAGACCATTTGGTCACTGACAAACCGCAGTAGCAGGAGGCTCATCTGAAGGTGGCAGCAAGAGCAGTTTTTTCACTGGCAGAAATGCCAACAGGATAAAGGTGAAATTTGGAAATAAAGTACTTTTGGTTTTAGTAGAGCCTTCTAATACAGCCATATTTTAAATTATATGTATGAATTAGAATTAATGTAAAGGTGATATTGGGCTCCTAAATACTGAGAGGCAGGGTTTATTAGCTCAAGCACAGGACTATGCTAATGAAATATTTAATGCTTCCAGAACTTTGGTAAGTATTTCTAGACAAACCTTCACTGCCTTTTATAGATGTACAAGTCTGGGTCAGTGCTACTTCATGGCTGTCTGCAACGGGCATGACTGGATTGCATAGGTATGATCTAAGACTGTCTTTTCTGTTCTGTTCTTGTACTGTTTGGTACAAAGGAAGCCTTGTCCCTGAGCAGGCTTTCTAGGCCCCTTAGTAATACAAATAATGAATAATATCACCCTTAGATTCCTTTATAATTCCCATGCCAAAAGAAGTAATGTTAGGTTTTTGTCCCTAGGTTTTTCAGTTCTTATGCTGTACAAATCAGTATAGATTAAAATTAAAGCTGTTGGAAGTTTTCTTTCACCTTTTTTTTTTTAATATTGAAAGCTTTCTATTTTATGAAAATTGAAATATCACTTCAAGTGAGTTTTTTAATGATTACATTTGTAGTAAGAAAAAATTAAATCCAAAATGTGTTGAATTTTGATTTTCTTCTGTTAACATTCCTTTTCCCTTCCCTTCCCTTCCCTTCCCTTCCCTTCCCTTCCCTTCCCTTC